>JAXCGZ010006773.1:0-26837 GCA_037179515.1 Halocaridina rubra
GGTGGGTGAGTCAATAAATAGCTGGATTGAGAAAAAAGATGTTGTTTGTTAGATAGCTGGTGCAGTTCCTGTGATGTGTGGTATTCACCCTAGGCTTAGCCAAAGTTCAGAGTGGTGGTCTCGAGCTATAGGAGTAAATGCTAGGATGAAAGTCTTCTGTCGGGAGAATAATATAGGTTTTATAGACGGGTGGGATCACTTCACTAGTCGTAAGCATATGTATGCAAGGGATGGAGTGCATCTTTCTAATTCAGGTGTCTCGGTATTGGCTGGTATGATAGACAGAGAGGTAGGGGGTTTTGTTAGACACAAATAATGAAATGATTAATACTTGTGAAGAGAAATTAGTCAGTAAGGGTTCAGTAAATAGTGGGTCAGATAACTGGGAGTCTAAGGATAAGAACCATTTGTTACATAGAACAAATATTAACAAAAAGAATAGCCACAAGAAGGGTAAAGCTAGAGAAAGTTTAAAAGTATATTATACAAATAGCCGTAGTTTAGGTAACAAGATAGAAGAACTGAGAGCCATAGTATGTAGTGAGAGACCGGATATAATATGCATTAGTGAAAGTTGGATTAATTTAGAAAGCAAACACCTTAAAGCTGAGTGCATAATTACAGGATATAAGCTTTATAATGCTGATCGTAGTGCAGATAGAAGAGGGGGAGGGGTAATTATGTATATTAAAGATAGCCTCAGAAGCTGCATTAAGTCTGGAATTAAGACAAATCTAAATTCAGAAACCTTATGGGTTGAAATTAAAAATAATATAGAAAGTCTAGTTGTAGGAGTAGTCTACAGACCACCTGATCTAGACAATATAAAGTCGCAAGTTATATACGATGAAATTTCTAAAGTGACTAGGTCAAATAGAGTTTGCATTGTAGGCGATTTTAATTTTAGACATATTAACTGGGAAACCATAACAGGTGATAGTAGCTCTAAGGAGTTTTTGGAAGTAGTAGAAGACAATTTCCTTTCTCAGCATGTACTTGAAGCAACACGGGGGGTGAATACACTAGATTTAGTTCTTAGTAATAGAGAGAATATGGTTACAAATTTAGAAGTTGGTGAAAAATTGGGCAACAGTGACCATGATTCCATTAGATTTAACATAATTTTCAAGGAAACTATAAAGGAAAATAAGAATATTGTTCCAAACTTTAGAGCAGGAGATTTTGAGGGCTTAAAAACTAAATTATCTAATGAGGTATGGGAAGGGATTTCTGGGGTACAGATGTGGGTAGTTAATCCAGCAGGTCAGGTCGCCGGTAGCAGATTACCCCGAAATTTGAGTACCACATACCAAGGATTATCACAAGATAAGATCAATACATTAAATTCTCTCACAGGAAAGAACAGCAGTCCGTCAGTTAATATAAATTTGGATGAGGAATATAACAATTTTGTCATGACTCTTAAGAATAGTCAGAGAGACTATATTCCCATGAAACATTGCAGATCAAGAAATAATGACCCTAAATGGATGAACAATAGAATAAAGAATCTTATAGGTATTACAAGAGGAATATACAGGAAACTAAAAAGAGGTGACGAGCAGGTGAGGCAGCAATATATACAGTTAAACAGGGAAGTTAAAAAGATAGTTAGAGAATCGAAAAGAAAATACGAAGTTCGAATAGCAGGAGAAGCTAAAGAAAATCCTAAAGGGTTTTATCAACATTATCAAACAAAATTTAAGGAAAAAGTCGGACCAATTGAAGTAGCCAATGGCCATATCACAGATGACGATAAAGTGATGTGTACATGTTTAAATGATTATTTCTTATCTGTATTTACAAATGAAAACTTGGAAAATATTCCGGAAGTAGAATCCATTTACAGAGACAGTCCCGATAATATACTTAGTTCAATAAATATTACGAGAGAGGAGGTAATAAAAGAAATAGATAAATTAAAGGCTCATAAATCTCCGGGACCTGATGGAATATATGCTAGAATATTAAAGGAATGCAAGGAAGAGCTTAGTTGTCCTCTAACTGCATTATTTAACAATTCAATAAAATCAGGATCGGTACCCATGGAGTGGAAATTGGCAGATGTGGTACCAATATTTAAAAAAGGAGAACGTGTTAAAAAGAATAATTATAGGCCGGTAAGTTTAACGTCAACAGTGGGTAAGATTCTAGAATCCATAATTGCAAATAAAATAAGGGCACATCTAGAATTACACAGACTGATAAAACTTTCACAACACGGGTTTCTTAAGGGTTTTTCGTGCCTTACAAACTTACTGTCTTTTTATTCAGAAGTTTACGAGGCAGTAGATTGTGGCAAAGAATATGATACAATATATCTAGATTTTAGCAAAGCTTTTGATAGAGTTCCTCACAAAAGATTAGTTAAAAAGCTGGAAGATCATGGTATAGGAGGAGCTGTTCTCAGATGGATCAAACAATGGTTAAAAGACAGAAAACAGAGGGTTTGCATAAATGGAGAGAAATCAGAGTGGGGCTCGGTTACAAGCGGGGTACCACAAGGCTCGGTACTGGGTCCTCTATTATTCATCGTATATCTAAATGATCTGGATTCGGATATCAGTAGTAACCTAAGTAAATTCGCAGACGACACTAAAATAGGTAGAACTATAAATGGAAAAGAAGACATTCATGCTTTACAGGAAGATCTAAATAGATTATCTGAATGGTCGGACAAATGGCAAATGGAATTTAATGTTGAAAAATGTAAAGTAGTTAAAATGGGTACTATAAAAGACAATACTAGTTATAAGCTAAATAACCATGAAATCATGAGTTCTCAGTGTGAAAGGGATTTGGGAGTTCTTGTGAGTAGTAGTCTTAAGCCAAGAGAGCAATGCACAGCAGTCAGAAATAAAGCAAACAGAATTTTAGGATTTATCTCAAGAAGCGTCAACAATAGGACGGAAAAAGTTATTTTGCAGCTCTATCTTGCATTAGTTAGGCCCCATTTAGATTATGCTGTGCAATTCTGGTCACCCTATTATAGAATGGAAATTGAATCCTTGGAGAGAGTGCAACGAAGAATGACCAAGATGATACACAATATCAGAAATCTACCATATGAGGACAGATTAAAAAAACTTAATCTACATTCTCTAGAGAGGCGAAGAGTTAGGGGGGATATGATTGAAGTGTATAAATGGTTTAAAGGGATTAACAAGGGAGATATTAATAAAGTTTTAAAAATTCATGATCAAACCAGAACTCGTAATAATGGATTTAAGCTTGATAAATTTAGGTTCAGAAGGGAAATTGGTAAAAATTGGTTTGGTAATAGAGTAGCTGATGCATGGAACAAGCTTCCTAGTATGATAGTAAATGCCAATACCTTAGACACCTTCAAATGTAGATTAGATAGACATATGACAGAGGTAGGGTGGGTATGAATAGGTTAGTGCTTATTAGAAAAATCATAAAAAGAAAAACAGAATAAATAAGTAGAGTAGAATGGAATAGGTTAGACATGCTGAAAATACAATTCAAAAATGGAGCTGCCTCGTGTGTGCCAGTACATAAGAACATAAGAACATAAGAATAGAGGACACTGCAACATGCCTACTGGCACACACGAGGCAGCTCCATTTTTGAATTGTATTTTCAGCATGTCTAACCTATTCTATTCTACTCTACTTATTTATTAGCCCCCTCCCGGAGGGCGCCTCGGGGCTAGCCCCCTCCCGGAGGGCGCCTCGGGGCTAGCCCCCTCCCGGAGGGCGCCTCGGGGCTAGCCCCCTCCCGGAGGGCGCCTCGGGGCAAGCCCCCTCCCGGAGGGCGCCTCGGGGCCAGCCCCCTCTCGGAGGACGCCTCGGGGCAAGCCCCCTCTCGGAGGACGCCTCGGGGCCAGCCCCCTATCGGAGGGCGCCTCGGGGCCAGCCCCCTATCGGAGGGTGCCTCAGGGCTAGCCCCCTATCGGAGGGTCCCTCGGGGCTAGCCCCCTCCCGGAGGGCGCCTCGGGGCTAGCCCCCTCCTGGAGGGCGCCTCGGGGCTAGCCCCCTCCCGGAGAGCGCCTCGGGGCTAGCCCCCTCCCGGAGGTCGCCTCGGGGCTAGTCTCCTCCCTGAGGGCGCCTCGGGGCTAGCCTCCTCCCGGAGGGCGCCTCGATGCTAGCCCCCTCCCGGAGGGCGCCTCGCGGCTAGCCCCCTCCCGGAGGGCGCCTCGGGGCTAGCCCCCTCCCGGAGGGCGCCTCGGGGCTAGCCCCCTCCCGGAGGGCGCCTCGGGGCTAGCCCCCTCCCGGAGGGCGCCTCGGGGCCAGCCCCCTCACGGAGGACGCCTCGGGGCAAGCCCCCTCTCGGAGGACGCCTCGGGGCCAGCCCCCTATCGGAGGGCGCCTCGGGGCCAGCCCCCTATCGGAGGGTGCCTCAGGGCTAGCCCCCTATCGGAGGGTCCCTCGGGGCTAGCCCCCTCCCGGAGGGCGCCTCGGGGCTAGCCCCCTCCTGGAGGGCGCCTCGGGGCTAGCCCCCTCCCGGAGAGCGCCTCGGGGCTAGCCCCCTCCCGGAGGTCGCCTCGGGGCTAGTCTCCTCCCTGAGGGCGCCTCGGGGCTAGCCTCCTCCCGGAGGGCGCCTCGATGCTAGCCCCCTCCCGGAGGGCGCCTCGCGGCTAGCCCCCTCCCGGAGGGCGCCTCGGGGCTAGCCCCCTCCCGGAAGGCACCTCGGGGCTAGCCCCCTCCCGGAGGGCGCCTCGGGGCTAGCCCCATCCCGGAGAGCGCCTCGGGGCTAGCCTCCTCCAGGAGGGCGCCTCGGGGCTAGCCCCCTCCCGGAGGGCGCCTCGGGGCTAGCCCCCTCCCGGAGGGCGCCTTGGGGCTAGCCCCCTACCGGAGGGCGCCTCGGGGCTAGCCCCCTCCCGGAGGGCGCCTCGGGGCTAGCCCCATCCCGGTGGGCGCCTCGGGGCTAACCCCCTCCCAGAGGGCGCCTCGGGGTTATCCCCCTTCCGGAGGGCGCCTCGGGGCTAGCCCCCTTCCGGAGGGCGCCTCGGGGCTAGCCCCCCTCCCGGAGGGCGCCTAGGGGCCAGCCCCCTCCCGGAGGACGCCTCGGGGCCATCCCCCTATCGGAGGGGGCCTCGGTGCTAGCCTCCTATCGGAGGGTGCCTCGGGGATAGCCTCCTATCGGAGGGTGCCTCGGGGCTAGCCCCCTCCCGGAGGGCGCCTCGGGGCTATCCCTCTTCCGAAGGGCGCCTCTTGGCTAGCCCCCTCCCGGAGGGCACCTCGGGGCTAGCCCCCTCAAGGAAGGCGCCTCGGGGCTAGCCTCCTCCCGGAGGGCGCGTCGGGGCTAGCCCCCTCCCGGAGGGCGCCTCGGGGCTAGCCCCCTCCCGGAGGACGCCTCGGGGCTAGCCCCCTCCTGGTGGACGCCTCGATGCTAGCCCCCTCCCGGAGGACGCCTCGTGGCTAGCTCCCTCCCGGAGGACGCCTCGGGGTTAGCCCCCTCCCGGAGGACGCCTCTGGGCTAGCCCCCTCCCGGAGGACGCCTCTGGGCTAGCCCCCTCCCGGAGGACGCCTCAGGGCTAGCCCCCTCCCGGATGACGCCTCGGGGCTAGCCCCCTCCCGGAGGACGCCTCGGGGCTAGCTCCCTCCCGTAGGACGCCTCGTGACTAGCCCCCTCCCGGAGGGCGCCTCGGGGCTAGCCCCCTCCCGGAGGGCGCCATTGGGGCTAGCCCCCTCCCGGAGGGCGCCTCGGAGCTAGCCCCCTCCCGGAGGGCGCCTCGGGGCTAGCCCCCTCCCGGAGGGCGCCTCGGGGCTAGCCCCCTCCCGGAGGGCGTCACGGGGCTAGTCCCCTCCCGGAGGGCGCCTCGGGACTATCCCCCTTACGAAGGGCGCCTCTTGGCTAGCCGCCTCCCGGAGGGCGCCTCGGGGCTAGCCCCTTCCCGCAGGGCGCCTCGGGGCTAGCCCCCTCCCGGAGGGCGCCTCGGGGCTAGCCCCCTCCCGGAGGGCGCCTCGGGGCTAGCCCCCTCCCGGAGGTCGCCTCGGGGCTAGTCTCCTCCCTGAGGGCGCCTCGGGGCTAGCCTCCTCCCGGAGGGCGCCTCGTTGCTAGCCCCCTCCCGGAGGGCGCCTCGCGGCTAGCCCCCTCCCGGAGGGCGCCTCGGGGCTAGCCCCCTCCCGGAGGGCGCCTCGGGGCTAGCCCCATCCCGGAGAGCGCCTCGGGGCTAGCCTCCTCCAGGAGGGCGCCTCGGGGCTAGCCCCCTCCCGGAGGGCGCCTCGGGGCTAGCCCCCTCCCGGAGGGCGCCTTGGGGCTAGCCCCCTACCGGAGGGCGCCTCGGGGCTAGCCCCCTCCCGGAGGGCGCCTCGGGGCTAGCCCCATCCCGGTGGGCGCCTCGGGGCTAACCCTCTCCCAGAGGGCGCCTCGGGGTTATCCCCCTTCCGGAGGGCGCATCGGGGCTAGCCCCCTTCCGGAGGGCGCCTCGGGGCTAGCCCCCCTCCCGGAGGGCGCCTAGGGGCCAGCCCCCTCCCGGAGGACGCCTCGGGGCCATCCCCCTATCGGAGGGGGCCTCGGTGCTAGCCTCCTATCGGAGGGTGCCTCGGGGATAGCCTCCTATCGGAGGGTGCCTCGGGGCTAGCCCCCTCCCGGAGGGCGCCTCGGGGCTATCCCTCTTCCGAAGGGCGCCTCTTGGCTAGCCCCCTCCCGGAGGGCACCTCGGGGCTAGCCCCCTCAAGGAAGGCGCCTCGGGGCTAGCCTCCTCCCGGAGGGCGCGTCGGGGCTAGCCCCCTCCCGGAGGGCGCCTCGGGGCTAGCCCCCTCCCGGAGGACGCCTCGGGGCTAGCCCCCTCCTGGTGGACGCCTCGATGCTAGCCCCCTCCCGGAGGACGCCTCGTGGCTAGCTCCCTCCCGGAGGACGCCTCGGGGTTAGCCCCCTCCCGGAGGATGCCTCTGGGCTAGCCCCCTCCCGGAGGACGCCTCTGGGCTAGCCCCCTCCCGGAGGACGCCTCAGGGCTAGCCCCCTCCCGGATGACGCCTCGGGGCTAGCCCCCTCCCGGAGGACGCCTCGGGGCTAGCTCCCTCCCGTAGGACGCCTCGTGACTAGCCCCCTCCCGGAGGGCGCCTCGGGGCTAGCCCCCTCCCGGAGGGCGCCATTGGGGCTAGCCCCCTCCCGGAGGGCGCCTCGGAGCTAGCCCCCTCCCGGAGGGCGCCTCGGGGCTAGCCCCCTCCCGGAGGGCGCCTCGGGGCTAGCCCCCTCCCGGAGGGCGTCTCGGGGCTAGTCCCCTCAAGGAGGGCGCCTCGGGACTATCCCCCTTACGAAGGGCGCCTCTTGGCTAGCCGCCTCCCGGAGGGCGCCTCGGGGCTAGCCCCCTCAAGGAAGGCGCCTCGGGGCTAGCCTCCTCCCGGAGGGCGCGTCGGGGATAGCCCCCTCCCGGAAGGCGCCTCGGGGCTAGCCATCTCCCGGAGGGCGCCTCGGGGCTAGCCCCCTCCCGGAGGGCGCCTCGGGGCTAGCCCCCTCCTTGAGGGCGCCTCGGGGCTAGCCCCCTCCCGGAGGGCGCCTCGGGGCTAGCCCCCTCCCGGAGGGCGCCATTGGGGCTAGCCCCCTCCCGGAGGGCGCCTCGGAGCTAGCCCCCTCCCGGAGGGCGCCTCGGGGCTAGCCCCCTCCCGGAGGGCGCCTCGGGGCTAGCCCCCTCCCGGAGGGCGTCACGGGGCTAGTCCCCTCCCGGAGGGCGCCTCGGGACTATCCCCCTTACGAAGGGCGCCTCTTGGCTAGCCGCCTCCCGGAGGGCGCCTCGGGGCTAGCCCCTTCCCGCAGGGCGCCTCGGGGCTAGCCCCCTCCCGGAGGGCGCCTCGGGGCTAGCCCCCTCCCGGAGGGCGCCTCGGGGCTAGCCCCCTCCCGGAGGTCGCCTCGGGGCTAGTCTCCTCCCTGAGGGCGCCTCGGGGCTAGCCTCCTCCCGGAGGGCGCCTCGTTGCTAGCCCCCTCCCGGAGGGCGCCTCGCGGCTAGCCCCCTCCCGGAGGGCGCCTCGGGGCTAGCCCCCTCCCGGAGGGCGCCTCGGGGCTAGCCCCATCCCGGAGAGCGCCTCGGGGCTAGCCTCCTCCAGGAGGGCGCCTCGGGGCTAGCCCCCTCCCGGAGGGCGCCTCGGGGCTAGCCCCCTCCCGGAGGGCGCCTTGGGGCTAGCCCCCTACCGGAGGGCGCCTCGGGGCTAGCCCCCTCCCGGAGGGCGCCTCGGGGCTAGCCCCATCCCGGTGGGCGCCTCGGGGCTAACCCTCTCCCAGAGGGCGCCTCGGGGTTATCCCCCTTCCGGAGGGCGCATCGGGGCTAGCCCCCTTCCGGAGGGCGCCTCGGGGCTAGCCCCCCTCCCGGAGGGCGCCTAGGGGCCAGCCCCCTATCGGAGGACGCCTCGGGGCCATCCCCCTATCGGAGGGGGCCTCGGTGCTAGCCTCCTATCGGAGGGTGCCTCGGGGATAGCCTCCTATCGGAGGGTGCCTCGGGGCTAGCCCCCTCCCGGAGGGCGCCTCGGGGCTATCCCTCTTCCGAAGGGCGCCTCTTGGCTAGCCCCCTCCCGGAGGGCACCTCGGGGCTAGCCCCCTCAAGGAAGGCGCCTCGGGGCTAGCCTCCTCCCGGAGGGCGCGTCGGGGCTAGCCCCCTCCCGGAGGGCGCCTCGGGGCTAGCCCCCTCCCGGAGGACGCCTCGGGGCTAGCCCCCTCCTGGTGGACGCCTCGATGCTAGCCCCCTCCCGGAGGACGCCTCGTGGCTAGCTCCCTCCCGGAGGACTCCTCGGGGTTAGCCCCCTCCCGGAGGATGCCTCTGGGCTAGCCCCCTCCCGGAGGACGCCTCTGGGCTAGCCCCCTCCCGGAGGACGCCTCAGGGCTAGCCCCCTCCCGGATGACGCCTCGGGGCTAGCCCCCTCCCGGAGGACGCCTCGGGGCTAGCTCCCTCCCGTAGGACGCCTCGTGACTAGCCCCCTCCCGGAGGGCGCCTCGGGGCTAGCCCCCTCCCGGAGGGCGCCATTGGGGCTAGCCCCCTCCCGGAGGGCGCCTCGGAGCTAGCCCCCTCCCGGAGGGCGCCTCGGGGCTAGCCCCCTCCCGGAGGGCGCCTCGGGGCTAGCCCCCTCCCGGAGGGCGTCTCGGGGCTAGTCCCCTCAAGGAGGGCGCCTCGGGACTATCCCCCTTACGAAGGGCGCCTCTTGGCTAGCCGCCTCCCGGAGGGCGCCTCGGGGCTAGCCCCCTCAAGGAAGGCGCCTCGGGGCTAGCCTCCTCCCGGAGGGCGCGTCGGGGATAGCCCCCTCCCGGAAGGCGCCTCGGGGCTAGCAATCTCCCGGAGGGCGCCTCGGGGCTAGCCCCCTCCCGGAGGGCGCCTCGGGGCTAGCCCCCTCCTTGAGGGCGCCTCGGGGCTAGCCCCCTCCCGGAGGGCGCCTCGGGGCTAGCCCCCTCCCGGAGGGCGCCTCGGGGCTAGCCCCCTCGCGGAGGGCACCTCGCGGCTAGCCCCCTCCCGGAGGACGCCTCGGGGCTAGCCCCCTCCCGGAGGACGCCTCGGGGCTAGCCCCCTCCCGGAGGACGCCTCGGGGCTAGTCCCCTCACGGAGGGCGCCTCGGGACTATCCCCCTTCCGAAGGGCGCCTCTTGGCTAGCCCCCTCCCGGAGGGCGCCTCGGGGCTAGCCCTCTCAAGGAAGGCGCCTCGGGGCTAGCCTCCTCCCGGAGGGCGCGTCGGGGCTAGCCCCCTCCCGGAGGGCGCCTCGGGGCTAGCCCCCTCCCGGAGGACGTCTCGTGGCTAGCCCCCTCCCGGAGGACGCCTCGGGGCTAGCCCCCTCCCGGAGGACGCCTCGGGGCTAGCTCCCTCCCAGAGGACGCCTCGGGGCTAGCCCCCTCCCGGAGGACGCCTCGGGGCTAGTCCCCTCCCGGAGGGCGCCTCGGGACTATCCCCCTTCCGAAGGGCTCCTCTTGGCTAGCCCCCTCCCGGAGGGCGCCTCGGGGCTAGCCCCCTCAACTAAGGCGTCTCGGGGCTAGCCTCCTCCCGGAGGGCGCGTCGGGGCTAGCCCCCTCCCGGAGGACGCCTCGGGGCTAGCCCCCTCCCGGAGGACGCCTCGGGGCTAGCCCCCTCCCGGAGGACGCCTCAGGGCTAGCCCCCTCCCGGAGGACGCCTCGGGGCTAGCTCCCTCCCGGAGGACGCCTCGGAGCTAGCCCCCTCCCGAAGGGCGCCTCGGGGCTAGCCCCCTACCGGAGGGCTCCTCGGGGCTAGCCCCCTCCCTGAGGGCGCCTCGGGGCTAGCCCCCTCCCGGAGGGGGCCTCGGTGTTAGCCACCTCCCGGAGGGCGCCTCGGGGCTAGCCCCCTCCCGGAGGGCGCCTCGTGGCTAGCCCCCTCCCGGAGGGCGCCTCGGGGCTAGCCCCCTCCTGGAGGGTGCCTCGGGGCTAGCCCCCTCCCGGAGGGCGCCTCGGGGCTAGCCCCCTCCCGGAGGGCGCCTCGGGGCTAGCCCCCTCCCGGAGGGCGCCTCGGGGCTAGCCCCCTCCCGGAGGGCGCCTCGGGGCTAGCCCCCTCCCGGAGGGCGAAACGGGGCTATCCCCCTCCCGGAGGGCGCCTCGGGGCTAGCCCCCTCCCGGAGGGCGCCTCGGGGCTAGCCCCCTCCAGGAGGGCGCCTCGGGGCTAGCCCCCTCCCGGAGGGCGCCTCGGGGATAGCCCCCTCCCGGAGGGCACCTCGGGGCTAGCCCCCTCCCGGAGGGCGCCTCGGGGCTAGCCCCCTCCCGGAGGGCGCCTCGGGGCTAGCCCCCTCCCGGAGGGCGCCTCGGAGCTAGCCCCTTCCCGGGGCGCCTCGGGGCTAGCCCCCCCCGGAGGGCGCCTCGGGGCTAGCCCCCTCCCGGAGGGCGCTTCGGGGCTAGCCCCCTCCCGGAGGGCGCCTCGGGGCTAGCCCCCTCCCGGAGGGCGCCTCGGGGCTAGCCCCCTCCCGGAGGGCGCCTCGGGGCTAGCCGCCTCCCGGAGGGCGCCTCGGGGCTAGCCCCCTCCCGGAGGGCGCCTCGGGGCTAGCCCCCTCCCGGAGGGCGCCTCGGGGCTAGCCCCCTCCCGGAGGACGCCTCGGGGCTAGCCCCCTCCCGGAGGGCGCCTCGGGGCTAGCCCCCTCCCGGAGGGCGCCTCGGGGCTAGCCCCATCCCGGAGGGCGCCTCGGGGCTAGCCCCATCCCGGAGGGCGCCTCGGGGCTAGCCCCCTCTCGGAGGGCGAATCGGGGCTAGCCCCCTCCCGGAGGGCGCCTCGGGGCTAGCCCCCTCCCGGAGGGCGCCTCGGGGCTAGCCCCCTCCCGGAGGGCGTCTCGGGGCTAGCCCCCTCCCGGAGGGCGCCTCGTTGCTAGCCCCCTCCCGGAGGGCGCCTCGTTGCTAGCCCCCTCCCGGAGGGCGCCTCGGGGCTAGCCCCCTCCCGGAGGGCGCCTCGGGGCTAGCCCCCTCCCGGAGGGCGCCTCGGGGCTAGCCCCCTTCCGGAGGGCGCCTCGGGGCTAGCCCCCTCCCGGAGGGCGCATCGGGGCTAACCCCCTCCCGGAGGGCGCCTCGGGGCTAGCCCCCTCACGGAGGGCGCCTCGGGGCTAGCCCCTTCCAAGAGGGCGCCTCGGGGCTAGCCCCCTCCCGGAGGGCGCCTCGGAGCTAGCCCCCTCCCGGAGGGCGCCTCGGGGCTAGCCACCTCCCGGAGGGCGCCTCGGGGCTAGCCCCCTCAAATAGGACGCCTCGGAGCTAGCCCCCTCCCGGAGGGCGCCTCGGGGCTAGCCCCCTCCCGGAGGTCGCCTCGGGGCTAGCCCCCTCCCGGAAGGCGCCTCGGGGCTAGCCCCCTCCCGGAGGGCGCCTCGGGGCCAACCCCCTCCCGGAGGGCGCCTCGGGGCCAGCCCCCTCCCAGAGGGCGCATCGGGGCCAGCCCCCTCTCGGAGGGCGCCTCGGGGACAGCCCCCTCTTGGAGGGCGCCTCGGGGCCAGCCCCCTCCCGGAGGGCGCCTCGGGGCTAGCCCCCTCTCAGAGGGTGCCTCGGGGCTAGCCCCCTCCCGGAGGGCGCCTCAGGGCCAGCCCACTCCCGGAGGGCGCCTCGGGGCCAGCCTCCTCCCGGAGGGCGCCTCGGGGCCAGCCCCCTCCCGGAGGGCGCCTCGGGGCCAGCCCCCTCTCGGAGGATGCCTCGGGGCCAGCCCCCTCCCGGAGGACGCTTCGGGGCCAGCCCCCTCCTGGAGGGCGCCTCGGGGCCAGCCCCCTATCGGAGGGCGCCTCGTTGCCAGCCCCCTATCGGAGGGCGCCTCGGGGCTAGCCCGCTATCGGAGGGCGCCTCGGGGCTAGCCCCCTATCGGAGGGCGCCTCGGGGCTAGCCCCCTCCCGGAGGGTGCCTCGGGGCTAGCCCCCTCCCGGAGGGCGCCTCGGGGATAGCCCCCTCCGGAGGGCGCCTCGGGGCTAGCCCCCTCCGGGAGGGCGCCTCGGGGCTAGCCCCCTCCCGGAGGGCGCCTCGGGGCTAGCCCCCTCATGGAGGGCGCCTCGGGGCTAGCCCCCTCCCGGAGGGCGCCTCGGGGCTAGCCCCCTCCCGGAAGGCGCCTCGGGGCTAGCCCCCTCCCGGAGGGCGCCTCGTTGCCAACCCCCTCCCGGAGGGCGCCTCGGGGCCAGCCCCCTCCCAGAGGGTGCCTCGGGGCCAGCCCCCTCTCGGAGGGCGCCTCGGGGACAGCCCCCTCTTGGAGGGCGCCTCGGGGCCAGCCCCCTCCCGGAGGGCGCCTCGGGGCTAGCCCCCTCTCGGAGGGTGCCTCGGGGCTAGCCCCCTCCCGGAGGGCGCCTCGGGGCCAGCCCCCTATCGGAGGGCGCCTCGTTGCCAGCCCCCTATCGGAGGGCGCCTCGGGGCTAGCCCCCTATCGGAGGGCGCCTCGGGGCTAGCCCCCTATCGGAGGGCGCCTCGGGGCTAGCCCCCTCCCGGAGGGTGCCTCGGGGCTAGCCCCCTCCCGGAGGACGCTTCGGGGCTAGCACCCTCCCGGAGGACGCCTCGGGGCTAGCCCCCTCCCTGAGGACGCCTCAGGGCTAGCCCCCTCCTGGAGGACGCCTCGGGGCTAGCCCCCTCCCGGAGGACGCCTCGAGGCTAGCCCCCTCCCGGAGGACGCCTCGGGGCTAGCCCCCTCCCGGAGGACGCCTCGGGGCTATCCCCCTCCCGGAGGACGCCTCGGGGCTAGCCCCCTCCCGGAGGGCGCCTCGGGTCTAGTCCCCTCCCGGAGGGCGCCTATTGGCTAGTCCCCTCCCTGAGGGCGCCTCGGGGCTAGCCCCCTCCCGGAGGGAGCCTCGCGGTTAGCCCCCTCACGGAGGGCGCCTCTGGGCTAGCCCCCTCCCGGAGGGCGCCTTGGGGCTAGCCCCCTCCCGGATAGCGCCTCGGGGCTAGCCCCCTCCCGGAGGACGCCTCGGGGCTAGCCCCCTCCCGGAGGACGCTTCGGGGCTTGCCCCCTCCCGGAGGACGCCTCGGGGCTAGCCCCCTCCCGGAGGACGCCTCGGGGCTAGCCCCCTCCCGGAGGACGCCTCGGGGCTAGCCCCCTCCCGGAGGACGCCTCGGGGCTAGCCCCCTCCCGGAGGACGCCTCAGGGCTAGCCCCCTCCCGGAGGACGCCTCGGGGCTAGCCCCCTCCCGGAGGACGCCTTGGGGCTAGCCCCCTCCCGGAGGGCTCCTCGGGGCTAGCCCCCTCCCGGAGGGCTCCTCGGGGCTAGCCCCCTCCCGGAGGGCGCCTTGGGGCTATCCCCCTCCCGGAGGGCGCCTCGGGGCTAGCCCCCTATCGGAGGGCGCCTCGGCGCTAGCCCCCTCCCGGAGGACGCCTCGGGGCTAGCCCCCTCCCGGAGGACGCTTTGGGGCTAGCCCCCTCCCGGAGGATGATTCGGGGCTATCCCCCTCTCGGAGGACGCCTCGGGGCTAGCCCCCTCCCGGAGGACGCCTCGGGGCTAGCCCCCTCCCGGAGGACGCTTCGGGGCTAGCCCCCTCCCGGAGGACGCCTCGGGGCTAGCCCCCTCCCGGAGGACGCCTCGGGGCTGGACCCCTCCGGAGGGCGCCTCGGGGCTAGCCCCCTCCCGAAGGGCGCCTCGGGGCTAGCCCTCTCCCGGAGGGCGCCTCGGGGCCAGCCCCCTCTCGGAGGGCGCCTGGGGCCAGCCCCCTATCAGAGGGGGGCCTCGGGGCCAGCCCCCTATCGGAGGGTGCTTCGGGGCTAGCCCCCTCCCGGAGGGCGCCTCGGGGCTAGCCCCCTATCGGAGGGGGCCTCGGGGCTAGCCCCCTATCGGAGGGGGCCTCGGGGCTAGCCCCTTATCGTAGGGCGCTTCGGGGCTAGCCCCCTCCCGGAGGGCGCCTCGGGGCTAGCCTCCTCCCGGAGGGCGCCTCGGGGTTAGCCCCCTCCCGGAGGGCGCCTTGGGGCTAGCCCCCTCCCGGAGGGCGCCTAGGGACTAGCCCCCTCCCGGAGGGCGCCTCGGGGCTAGCCCCCTATCGGAGGGCGCCTCGGGGCTAGCCCCCTCCCGGAGGGCGCCTCGGGGCTGGCCCCCTCCCGGAGGGCTCCTCGGAGCTAGCCCCTTCCCGGAGGGCGCCTCGGGGCTAGCCCCCTCCCAGAGGGCGCCTCGGGGCTAGTCTCCTCCCGGAGGGCGCCTCGGGGCTAGCCCTCTCCCGGAGGGCGCCTCGGGGCTAGCCCCCTCCCGGAGGGCGCCTCGGGGCTAGCCCCCTCCCGGAGGGCGCCTCGGGGCTAGCCCCCTACCGGAGGGCGCCTCGGGGCTAGCCCCCTCCCGGAGGGCGCCTCGGGGCTAGCCCCCTCCCGGAGGGCGCCTCGGGGCCAGCCCCCTCTCGGAGGACGCCTCGGGGCAAGCCCCCTCTCGGAGGACGCCTCGGGGCCAGCCCCCTATCGGAGGGCGCCTCGGGGCCAGCCCCCTATCGGAGGGTGCCTCAGGGCTAGCCCCCTATCGGAGGGTCCCTCGGGGCTAGCCCCCTCCCGGAGGGCGCCTCGGGGCTAGCCCCCTCCTGGAGGTCGCCTCGGGGCTAGCCCCCTCCCGGAGGACGCCTCGGGGCTAGCCCCCTCCCGGAGGGTGCCTCGGGGCTGGCCCCCTCCCGGAGGGCGCCTCGGGGCTAGCCCCCTCCCGGAGGGCGCCTCGGGGCTAGCCCCCTCCAGGAGGGCGCCTCGGGGCTAGCCCCCTCCCGGAGGGCGCCTCGGAGATAGCCCCCTCCCGGAGGGCACCTCGGGGCTAGCCCCCTCCCGGAGGGCGCCTCGGGGCTAGCCCCCTCCCGGAGGGCGCCTCGGGGCTAGCCCCCTCCCGGAGGGCGCCTCGGAGCTAGCCCCTTCCCGGAGGGCGCCTCGGGGCTAGCCCCCTCCCGGAGGGCGCCTCGGGGCTAGCCCCCTCCCGGAGGGCGCTTCGGGGCTAGCCCCCTCCCGGAGGGCGCCTCGGGGCTAGCCCCCTCCCGGAGGGCGCCTCGGGGCTAGCCCCCTCCCGGAGGGCGCCTCGGGGCTAGCCCCCTCCCGGAGGGCGCCTCGGGGCTAGCCCCCTCCCGGAGGACGCCTCGGGGCTAGCCCCCTCCCGGAGGGCGCCTCGGGGCTAGCCCCCTCCCGGAGGGCGCCTCGGGGCTAGCCCCCTCCCGGAGGGCGCCTCGGGGCTAGCCCCCTCCCGGAGGACGCCTCGGAGCTAGCCCCCTCCCGGAGGGCGCCTCGGGGCTAGCCCCCTCCCGGAGGGCGCCTCGGGGCTAGCCCCCTCCCGGAGGGCGCCTCGGGGCTAGCCCCCTCCCGGAGGGCGCCTCGTTGCTAGCCCCCTCCCGGAGGGCGCCTCGGGGCTAGCCCCCTCCCGGAGGGCGCCTCGGGGCTAGCCCCCTCCCGGAGGGCGCCTCGGGGCTAGCCCCCTCCCGGAGGGCGCCTCGGGGCTAGCCCCCTTCCGGAGGGCGCCTCGGGGCTAGCCCCCTCCCGGAGGGCGCATCGGGGCTAACCCCCTCCCGGAGGGCGCCTCGGGGCTAGCCCCCTCACGGAGGGCGCCTCGGGGCTAGCCCCCTCCCGGAGGGCGCCTCGGGGCTAGCCCCCTCCCGGAGGGCGCCTCGGGGCTAGCCCCCTCCAAGAGGGCGCCTCGGGGCTAGCCCCCTCCCGGAGGGCGCCTCGGAGCTAGCCCCCTCCCGGAGGGCGCCTCGGGGCTAGCCACCTCCCGGAGGGCGCCTCGGGGCTAGCCCCCTCATATAGGACGCCTCGGAGCTAGCCCCCTCCCGGAGGGCGCCTCGGGGCTAGCCCCCTCCCGGAGGTCGCCTCGGGGCTAGCCCCCTCCCGGAAGGCGCCTCGGGGCTAGCCCCCTCCCGGAGGGCGCCTCGGGGCCAACCCCCTCCCGGAGGGCGCCTCGGGGCCAGCCCCCTCCCAGAGGGCGCATCGGGGCCAGCCCCCTCTCGGAGGGCGCCTCGGGGACAGCCCCCTCTTGGAGGGCGCCTCGGGGCCAGCCCCCTCCCGGAGGGCGCCTCGTGGCCAGCCCCCTCTCAGAGGGTGCCTCGGGGCTAGCCCCCTCCCGGAGGGCGCCTCAGGGCCAGCCCCCTCCCGGAGGGCGCCTCGGGGCCAGCCTCCTCCCGGAGGGCGCCTCGGGGCCAGCCCCCTCCCGGAGGGCGCCTCGGGGCCAGCCCCCTCTCGGAGGATGCCTCGGGGCCAGCCCCCTCCCGGAGGACGCTTCGGGGCCAGCCCCCTCCTGGAGGGCGCCTCGGGGCCAGCCCCCTATCGGAGGGCGCCTCGTTGCCAGCCCCCTATCGGAGTGTGCCTCGGGGCTAGCCCCCTCCCGGAGGGCGCCTCGGGGATAGCCCCCTCCGGAGGGCGCCACGGGGCTAGCCCCCTCCGGGAGGGCGCCTCGGGGCTAGCCCCCTCCCGGAGGGCGCCTCGGGGCTAGCCCCCTCATGGAGGGCGCCTCGGGGCTAGCCCCCTCCCGGAGGGCGCCTCGGGGCTAGCCCCCTCCCGGAAGGCGCCTCGGGGCTAGCCCCCTCCCGGAGGGCGCCTCGTTGCCAACCCCCTCCCGGAGGGCGCCTCGGGGCCAGCCCCCTCCCAGAGGGCGCCTCGGGGCCAGCCCCCTCTCGGAGGGCGCCTCGGGGACAGCCCCCTCTTGAAGGGCGCCTCGGGGCCAGCCCCCTCCCGGAGGGCGCCTCGGGGCTAGCCCCCTCTCGGAGGGTGCCTCGGGGCTAGCCCCCTCCCGGAGGGCGCCTCGGGGCCTGTCCCCTCCCGGAGGGCGCCTCGGGGCCAGCCTCCTCCCGGAGGGCGCCTCGGGGCCAGCCCCCTCCCGGAGGGCGCCTCGGGGCCAGCCCCCTCTCGGAGGACGCCTTGGGGCCAGCCCCCTCCCGGAGGACGCCTCGGGGCCAGCCCCCTCCTGGAGGGCGCCTCGGGGCCAGCCCCCTATCGGAGGGCGCCTCGTTGCCAGCCCCCTATCGGAGGGCGCCTCGGGGCTAGCCCCCTATCGGAGGGCGCCTCGGGGCTAGCCCCCTATCGGAGGGCGCCTCGGGGCTAGCCCCCTCCCGGAGGGTGCCTCGGGGCTAGCCCCCTCCCGGAGGACGCTTCGGGGCTAGCCCCCTCCCGGAGGACGCCTCGGGGCTAGCCCCCTCCCTGAGGACGCCTCAGGGCTAGCCCCCTCCTGGAGGACGCCTCGGGGCTAGCCCCCTCCCGGAGGACGCCTCGAGGCTAGCCCCCTCCCGGAGGACGCCTCGGGGCTAGCCCCCTCCCGGAGGACGCCTCGGGGCTAGCCCCCTCCCGGAGGACGCCTCGGGGCTAGCCCCCTCCCGGAGGGCGCCTCGGGTCTAGTCCCCTCCGGGAGGGCGCCTATTGGCTAGTCCCCTCCCTGAGGGCGCCTCGGGGCTAGCCCCCTCCCGGAGGGAGCCTCGCGGTTAGCCCCCTCACGGAGGGCGCCTCGGGGCTAGCCCCCTCCCGGAGGGCGCCTTGGGGCTAGCCCCCTCCCGGATAGCGCCTCGGGGCTAGCTTCCTATCGGAGGGCTCCTCGGGGCTAGCCCCCTCCCGGAGGACGCCTCGGGGCTAGCCCCCTCCCGGAGGACGCTTCGGGGCTTGCCCCCTCCCGGAGGACGCCTCGGGGCTAGCCCCCTCCCGGAGGACGCCTCGGTGCTAGCCCCCTCCCGGAGGACGCCTCGGGGCTAGCCCCCTCCCGGAGGACGCCTCGGAGCTAGCCCCCTCCCGGAGGACGCCTCGGGGCTAGCCCCCTCCCGGAGGACGCCTCGGGGCTAGCCCCCTCCCGGAGGACGCCTTGGGGCTAGCCCCCTCCCGGAGGGCTCCTCGGGGCTAGCCCCCTCCCGGAGGGCTCCTCGGGGCTAGCCCCCTCCCGGAGGGCTCCTTGAGGCTATCCCCCTCCCGGAGGGCGCCTCGGGGCTAGCCCCCTATCGGAGGGCGCCTCGGGGCTAGCCCCCTCCCGGAGGACGCCTCGGGGCTAGCCCCCTCCCGGAGGACGCTTTGGGGCTAGCCCCCTCCCGGAGGATGATTCGGGGCTATCCCCCTCTCGGAGGACGCCTCGGGGCTAGCCCCCTCCCGGAGGACGCCTCGGGGCTAGCCCCCTCCCGGAGGACGCTTCGGGGCTAGCCCCCTCCCGGAGGACGCCTCGGGGCTAGCCCCCTCCCGGAGGACGCCTCGGGGCTGGACCCCTCCGGAGGGCGCCTCGGGGCTAGCCCCCTCCCGGAGGGCGCCTCGGGGCTAGCCCCCTCTCGGAGGGCTCGGAGGGGCTAGCCCCCTCCCGGAGGGCTCCTCGGGGCTAGCCCCCTCCCGAAGGGCGCCTCGTCGCTAGCCCTCTCCCGGAGGGCGCCTCGGGGCCAGCCCCCTCTCGGAGGGCGCCTGGGGCCAGCCCCCTATCGGAGGGGGGCCTCGGGGCCAGCCCCCTATCGGAGGGTGCTTCGGGGCTAGCCCCCTCCCGGAGGGCGCCTCGGGGCTAGCCCCCTATCGGAGGGGGCCTCGGGGCTAGCCCCCTATCGGAGGGGGCCTCGGGGCTAGCCCCTTATCGTAGGGCGCTTCGGGGCTAGCCCCCTCCCGGAGGGCGCCTCGGGGCTAGCCTCCTCCCGGAGGGCGCCTCGGGGTTAGCCCCCTCCCGGAGGGCGCCTTGGGGCTAGCCCCCTCCCGGAGGGCGCCTAGGGACTAGCCCCCTCCCGGAGGGCGCCTCGGGGCTAGCCCCCTATCGGAGGGCGCCTCGGGGCTAGCCCCCTCCCGGAGGGCGCCTCGGGGCTGGCCCCCTCCCGGAGGGCGCCTCGGAGCTAGCCCCCTCCCGGAGGGCGCCTCGGGGCTAGCCCCCTCCCAGAGGGCGCCTCGGGGCTAGTCTCCTCCAGGAGGGCGCCTCGGGGCTAGCCCTCTCCCGGAGGGCGCCTCGGGGCTAGCCCCCTCCCGGAGGGCGCCTCGGGGCTAGCCCCCTCCCGGAGGGCGCCTCGGGGCTAGCCCCCTCCCGGAGGGCGCCTCGGGGCTAGCCCCCTCCCGGAGGGCGCCTCGGGGCCAGCCCCCTCTCGGAGGACGCCTCGGGGCCAGCCCCCTCTCGGAGGACGCCTCGGGGCAAGCCCCCTCTCGGAGGACGCCTCGGGGCCAGCCCCCTATCGGAGGGCGCCTCAGGGCCAGCCCCCTATCGGAGGGTGCCTTAGGGCTAGCCCCCTATCAGAGGGTCCCTCGGGGCTGGCCCCCTCCCGGAGGGCGCCTCGGGGCTAGCCCCCTCCTGGAGGGCGCCTCGGGGCTAGCCCCCTCCTGGAGGACGCCTCGGGGCTAGCCCCCTCCCGGAGGACGCCTCGGGGCCAGCCCCCTCCCGGAGGACGCCTCGGGGCTAGCCCCCTCCCGGAGGACGCCTCGCGGCTAGCCCCCTCCCGGAGGACGCCTCGGGGCTAGCCCTCTCCCGGAGGACGCCTCGGAGCTAGCCCCCTCCCGGAGGACGCCTCGGGGCTAGCCCCCTCCCGGAGGACGCCTCGGGGCTAGCCCCCTCCCGGAGGACGCCTCGGGGCTAGCCCCCTCCCGGAGGACGCCTTGGGGCTAGCCCCCTCCCGGAGGGCTCCTCGGGGCTAGCCCCCTCCCGGAGGGCTCCTCGGGGCTAGCCCCCTCCCGGAGGGCTCCTCGGGGCTAGCCCCCTCCCGGAGGGCGCCTTGGGGCTAGCCCCCTCCCGGAGGGCGCCTCGGGGCTAGCCCCCTATCGGAGGGCGCCTCGGGGCTAGCCCCCTCCCGGAGGACGCCTCGGGGCTAGCCCCCTCCCGGAGGACGCTTTGGGGCTAGCCCCCTCCCGGAGGACGATTCGGGGCTATCCCCCTCTCGGAGGACGCCTCGGGGCTAGCCCCCTCCCGGAGGACGCCTCGGGGCTAGCCCCATCCCGGAGGACGCTTCGGGGCTAGCCCCCTCCCGGAGGACGCCTCGGGGCTAGCCCCCTCCCGGAGGACTACTCGGGGCTGGACCCCTCCGGAGGACGCCTCGGGGCTAGCCCCCTCCCGGAGGGCGCCTCGGGGCTAGCCCCCTCTCGGAGGGCTCCTCGGGGCTAGCCCCCTCCCGGAGGGCTCCTCGGGGCTAGCCAACTCCCGAAGGGCGTCTCGGGGCTAGCCCTCTCCCGGAGGGCGCCTCGGGGCCAGCCCCCTCTCGGAGGGCGCCTGGGGCCAGCCCCCTTTCGAAGGGGGGCCTCGGGGCCAGCCCCCTATCGGAGGGTGCTTCGAGGCTAGCCCCCTCCCGGAAGGCGCCTCGGGGCTAGCCCCCTATCGGAGGGGGCCTCGGGGCTAGCCCCCTATCGGAGGGGGCCTCGGGGCTAGCCCCTTATCGGAGGGCGCTTCGGGGCTAGCCCCCTCCCGGAGGGCGCTTCGGGGCTATCCTCCTCCCGGAGGGCGCCTCGGGGCTATCCTCCTCCCGGAGGGCGCCTTGGGGCTAGCCCCCTCCCGGAGGGCGCCTAGGGACTAGCCCCCTCCCGGAGGGCGCCTAGGGACTAGCCCCCTATTGGAGGGCGCCTCGGGGCTAGCCCCCTCCCGGAGGGCGCCTCGGGGCTGGCCCCCTCCCGGAGGGTGCCTCGGAGCTGGCCCCCTCCCGGAGGGCGCCTCGGAGCTGGCCCCCTCCCGGAGGGCGCCTCGGGGCTAGTCTCCTCCCGGAGGGTTCCTCGGGGCTAGCCCTCTATCGGAGGGCGCCTCGGGGCTAGCCCCCTCCCGGAGGGCGCCTCGGGGCTAGCCCCCTCCCGGAGGGCGCCTCGGGGCTAGCCCCCTCCCGGAGTGCGCCTCGGGGTTAGCCCCCTCCCGGAGTGCGCCTCGGGGCTAGCCCCCTCCCGGAGGGCGCCTCGGGGCTAGCCCCCTCCCGGAGAGCGCCTCGGGGCTAGCCCCCTCCCGGAGGGCGCCTCGGGGCTAGCCCCCTCCCGGAGGGCGCCTCGGGGTTATCCCCCTCCCGGAGGGCGCCTCGGGGCTAGCCCCCTCCCGGAGGGCGCCTCGGGGCTAGCCCCCTCCCGGAGGACGCCTCGGGGCCAGCCCCCTCCCGGAGGACGCCTCGGGGCCAGCCCCCTCTCGGAGAACGCCTCGGGGCCAGCCCCCTCTCGGAGAACGCCTCGGGGCCAGCCCCCTATCGGAGGGTGCCTCGGGGCTTGCCCCCTATCGGAGGGTGCCTCAGGGCTAGCCCCCTATCGGAGGGTCCCTCGGGGCTAGCCCCCTCCCGGAGGGCGCCTCGGGGCTAGCCCCCTTCCGGAGGGCGCCTCGGGGCTAGCCCCCTTCCGGAGGGCGCCTCGGGGCTAGCCCCCTCCCGGAGGACGCCTCGGGGCTAGCCCCCTCCCGGAGGATGCCTCGGGGCTAGCCCCCTCCCGGAGGACGCCTCGGGGCTAGCCCCCTCCCGGAGGACGCCTCGGGGCTAGCCCCCTCCCGGAGGACGCCTCGGGGCTAGCCCCCTCCCGGAGGACGCCTCGGGGCCAGCCCTCTCTAGGAGGACGCCTCGGGGCCAGCCCCCTATCGGAGGGGGGCCTCGGGGCTAGCCCCTTATCGGAGGGCGCTTCGGGGCTAGCTCCCTCGCGGAGGGCACCTCGGGGCTAGCCTCCTCCCGGAGGGCGCCTCGGGGTTATCCCCCTCCCGGAGGACGCCTCGGGGCTAGCCCCCTCCCGGAGGACGCCTCGGGGCTAGCCCCCTCCCGGAGGGCTCCTCGGGGCTAGCCCCCTCCCGGAGGGCTCCTCGGGGCTAGCCCCCTCCCGGAGGGCGCCTCGGGGCTAGCCCCCTCCCGGAGGGCGCCTCGGGGCCAGCCCCCTCTCGGAGGACGCCTCGGGGCCAGCCCCCTATCGGAGGGGGGCCTCGGGGCTAGCCCCTTATCGGAGGGCGCTTCGGGGCTAGCCCCCTCCCGGAGGGCGCCTCGGGGCTAGCCTCCTCCCGGAGGGCGCCTCGGGGTTATCCCCCTCCCGGAGGGCGCCTCGGGGCTAGCCCCCTCCCGGAGGGCGCCTCGGGGCTAGCCCCCTCCCGGAGAGCGCCTCGGGGCTAGCCCCCTCCCGGAGGGCGCCTCGGGGCTAGCCCCCTCCCGGAGGGCTCCTCGGGGCTAGCCCCCTCCCGGAGGGTGCCTCGGGGCTAGCCCTCTCCCGGAGGGCGCCTCGGGGCTAGCCCCCTCCCGGAGGGCGCCTCGGGGCTAGCCCCCTCCCGGAGGGCGTCTCGGGGCTAGTCCCCTCCCGGAGGGCGCCTCGGGGCTATCCCCCTTCCGAAGGGCGCCTCTTGGCTATCCCCCTCCCGGAGGGTGCCTCGGGGCTAGCCCCCTCAAGGAAGGCGCCTCGGGGCTAGCCTCCTCCCGGAGGGCGCGTCGGGGCTAGCCCCTTCCCGGTGGGTGCTTCGGGGCTAGCCCCTTCCCGGAGGGTGCCTCGGGGCTAGTCCCCTCCCGGAGGGTGCCTCGGGGTTAACCCCCTTCCGGAGGGAGCCTCGGGGCTATCCCTTTCCCGGAGTGCGGCTTGTTGCTAGCACCATTCCTGAGGGCGCCTCGTTGCTAGCCCCCTTCCGGAGGGCGCCTTGGGTCTAGCCCCCTCCCGGAGGGCGCCTAGGGGCTAGTCCCCTCCCGAAGGGCACCTAGGGGCTTGCCCTCTCCCGGAGGGCGCCTAGGGGTTTGCCCCCTAACGGAGGGCGCCTTGGGGCTAGCCCCCTTCGGGGGGGCGCCTCGGTGCTAGCTCCCTCCCAGAGTATTTATGTGTGTGTGTGTGCTAATGTTAGTGATTACATAAAATTATTCAACCAGATTTTACTAACTGAGTTTAATTTTAGAGGGTTCGAAACTAATGCCGGCGTCATTGTTTAATCTGATGTCTGTTTGGATCTTGCCGTGAAGGGATATCTTTACAATGTTAAAGAATTTCTCTTTCTTTTTCATAGATCATTATCACAAAGGTTGTTTTCACACCAATGTGGCACGTCGCACACAGTAACTTTCAGGCTATTTTATGCTTTAAAATTAAATAAGTACATTTCCTTTGTAAAATACTAGCTGAGCTATATTTAAAAAAAACAAGCTTTTATGACTTATTTTTTTATGTATTAGTTTTTGAGGGAATTTTGGTTTCCTGTCTTTGACTTCATATTCAAAATATTTGATAATGGTCAAGTTTCTGTACTTCTTAGCAAGATTTTGATCATTTGCTCTGCCCTACTGGAAAATGGCATTTACATCAAACTGATAAAAAAATAGAAAATAATGAGATTAATGATGCTGAAGAGGCAACAATTTTACTGCAAACATTTCTGCTTATGTGTGACGCAATATTAGCTGCCACCCATATGGTGTTCTGTGTGGGTAAGTTAGACAAGGACCCTTTCATCTTTGTATTAAAATGGCAAAGTGTTTAGAGCTCACTCCATTAGCATATCACATTCCGATCTCCATGATCGATAGACGTAATAAGTGTTATCAAAGAGATGACATGTTTGTAACTCGTTCCATTAGTATCTCACATTTCTACAGTTTTCATTGTACCAAACTGGGTTCCTTTAGGCACGCCCCTCTCACTATAGGTGATTGGTTGTACCCCCTTTTCTGGAAGCTTATTGGTGGAGGCGTGACCAAATATACCACGCCCTGCCATATTGGGGATACAAAAGAGTCAAGCCACGGCCGAGTAGGAAGGAGAAGCAGTCGAGCAGTCAGAGAGAGTCAGAGTTGTGTAGGCGTTTATGTGGACTTAACATTTACGTTAAGGGGACGGGGGCATTGAGGCATAGAGGAATCACATAGCCTCTTAATAATTTAAGTGTTAAATATCTTGGTATATCTATCATCACCTTGCACGCTGTAGCTCTGGCATGTTAGTGTAGAAAATATCTATACGACACTGGTAGTATACTGGTAGATCATAGCATAATGACTCCTGTTAGGATATTCAACTATACGACATTGGTGGCAGCCTAGTACGATACCACGCCTAAAGTACCGTAAAGAGACAAGAAGTTATATGCCAGTAAATCTCGTGCTTAAAAAAAATGCAAGATACAGAAGAATTTAACTCGTCTCTGGAAGAAATGTCAAAGGACTCACGAGTCATACATCACCTTCCTCATCCAGGTCGCCGCACAGGAAAAGCGCCAAGCAGTAAAAATTGTACCAAATATTTTGACTCTGAGGGAAAGTTGCTGAAATATTATTCACGAAGGCTGAGTAGCGTCAACTGGAGAGCCGAGTGGTCAACTTGGGAAAGAATTCCAGCGCGATTCACGTGCTTCACCCTGCATAGCACTGTGAATGGTGCTTTGAGAGACAAACACCCCTACTAGGTGCTATTTGTTGCTGAATTCGACTAAGAAGATGCCTGGGATGGTGAATCGGTAACCTTATGTGAGATATGGACGACGTCGGCGAGAAAACCAGCGAGCTCAGAAGAAAGGAAAACCCCCTCCCATAGTACTGAAGGAAGTGACGTCCTTCAAGCAGCACCCAAAAATAGCTAAGTTATTGTAATTTTTATCCAATGAGTAATGAGACTATTATTAAAAGAAATTGGGATCCTCTCAATAGAATCTGAATTTCAGATCAAAACTTAGCACGAGGGTCTGCCCCTCTCTTTTTTTATCTCTTACTTTATTTAATTTTCGTGCTGTTCCCTCCAATTCCCTTATATCCTTAATCCCCTCCCCTTTAAAAAAAAAAAAAATTGACGTCGGAGGACTCAGCCATTTTTGTTGTTGACATGCATTGACTTAGCTACCCTGCATATAAGAGGGAATATGGCTTTAGTAAATTAATAGAGGTAGAATTTCTGTACCCTCACTAAACTAGATAATTTGTACTAATAGCTATAAGCAATAATAATCTCGATTTTTGTCATAATTAAAACATTATAACAAGTGATTGCGTTTGAAGGGTGTTCAATTTATTTTTTCTACTACCTAGGTTAAGTATTAAAAAGGCGAAGATATTGAGTTTATTTGAAAAAAAAATCAATATACGTGGCAAATTATTTTTTTTATTTTCTAAAGCGGAAGTAGAGTAATCTTACTGAGTATCGGTTGCAGGAGTGAGCGTTAAAAAAATCTAAGTTGTAGAGTTTTTATATACGTCAAAATGCGCACAAAAATTACCTTGAAAACAAACTTGAAGCCCCTTTTAAGGTTTTTCTTTTATCACATGTGATATTTTCCAAGAAAAAAATGTGGGAATGACTGATCAATCTCTCAGCTACGTTACTATGGAGTAATTGTAATTGTACTGATCAGTTGCTATTAAAATACGTGTATGACATATTCATTAAGTAATCAGAGACTATTGTGATCTTATTAAGATTATCGCTGTTCGATATAACGAGATTTTTGTTCGTTAATGTTTTATGCAGGTGGGGAGAGAGAGTAGAGTAGCCTGTACCCTGATAGGGAGGTTAGTGTTGTACCATACCATACTGGGGGGTATAGAGGGGACCTATGACCGTTGACAGAGTCATGCGACTACAGAGGACGATCGTGATTCCACACACACATCCCCTCAGAGTGATTGGGAAAAATGCACTCAATGTGTGGGGGAGTGAATGAGTGGGGTGAGTGAATGCATGGATGGAAGCGAGAGTGATAGGGGGGAGTAGGACAAGTGTGGGTGACCGCCTTTGAGTGATATAAAGAGGGTACTTGTGGGTGGAAACGGGAGGAGCTCGTTAGGAAGCAGGACGGGGATTGGGTCTGGGAGGGCCCTTCCCCTGCGTCACATGTGTTTTACTGCAAGCCATATGCAAATGAAGAAGACGTATTTGTTGATATGCGCATAGCTTTAATGGAAGGTGCTGTAGACGTTGCAATATATATTAAGGGATATGTTTTTGTCAATGCTTCAAGAGTGAACATAGTAAAGTTCCACCTGCCCAGATATGGCTGAGGTGCAGTGTTTATCTAATTTTTGTTGGTCCCTTACTCCACCAGTAAGATAATTGTTCGATTTTCGAAATTCCAAGAGAGATATTTATTGATAAAGGACGCAAATTTATGAATGATTTTTCTTTTCTAGCTGAAGTATTTACATTAATTGTTCAAAAAAATAATCTAAATAGATAAATAAATGACTAAATGATATATGTATAAATAAAGATTTGCAGACCTTTCCTGTCTGCCTGGGTAGTCTGTTGGGAAATAAAAAAATTTATGAGAGAGAGAAAAAAAAGAAAATGTCAATTTGAGTTTAGTTCCTGGGTTCATCCAGTGAGGACGTGCTTTCGGAAGCTCTAGTCTTGACCATACTTAGTACAATGGAGAGTGGTGGTGTTCTTTGTGCTGGTGGTGTTAGTGGTAGTGGTGTTGGTGGTGGGGTCGTTGTTGGTGCTGTTTGTGGCTGTGCTGGGGATTTGTCCTCGTCTGACGCAAGCAAACTCATTTTTTATTTAAGAAATGAGTTGGCCGCAGTCAGGCAGGAGGTCAGATCCTTAGCTGAGGAGAACAGGGATCTGAGAGGTAAGGTAGAGGTGTTAACCAGGAAGGGACAATTGAATAGAGAAGACGACTGGAAAGTTGTGAATAAGGGTTCTACGAAGATGGTTCTTAAGAAAAATTATACTTTTAGACTACACGTTGCTAATTC
>JAXCGZ010006774.1:0-26798 GCA_037179515.1 Halocaridina rubra
AAGGAAAACGCAACATGAATAAAACGAACAAGAAATTAAAATTTATAAAAAATTATAAAGATATTTAAAACAGACTCCATAGGTCTATTAAACTGAGCTTCAGAGGTATCAAATTATAGATCATAGTGGGAGGCCTATGGATTTAAGGAATAATTTAATATTTTAAACCTAATGGAAGAAAAGGATAGAGAGAGAGAGAGAGAGAGTGTTAAACCCTTACTACTACTACTACTGTACTACTACTACTACTACTACTGAATAATAATCTCCTTAATTTGACTACATACAGGCATAGCTGCAGCTATATTATTAATCAGAGTAAATCAGGCAGATTATTATTAGAGTAGATATGGGTAAGCTCTGAGTAGATATTGATATTGGCAGATCGAACAGAGAGCATACATAATATCAACAGGAAAGATAAAAGTGGGCTTAGTTGCACTGGGGTGTTGGAGGTGGAGGGTCGTAGATCTTAGAGGTCATGCTTGTTTTAGCTCTCACGGTCCTCGGGTATACCTGGAACCAAACCGACAGCATGCTTGTGTGTGTGTGTGTGTGTGTGTGTGTGATTACCTAAATGTAATTACCTGGTTGTGCTTACTGGAAAGAGCCTTACGTCTCGTAACTCCCAGTGTCCTGGTCGGTTAGATTTGTTAGACCTAATGAGACTTATTTGCCCATAAAACTAGGAATTCACTACTTCCTCGCTTAACTTAATCTAACCCGATCTAACAATTGACTGTGTTATTCAATGTTCCTGGGTCGCTATTTTCTACCTGATCCATCGTTACTTTAGATAAACACCTAATGATATGTGAAAACATGATACATATTACTACCAATGACTAGGATTCAAGTCTAGAACACTTTAGACGATGCATCAGCCTGCATATGTTACTCGCAACCTAGGTTAAATTTGGTTTAGAAGGGTTAGCTTAACTGAACCAAACAATATATTTCGAACGCAGGAGCTTTATCTGGGCTTGAGGTACATCAGGTGCCTATTCAGAGATCGACTAACCTAAGGAAACTGTAAATTTTGAACGCAGGTGCTTCATCCAAGCTTGAGATATATCAGGTGCTTATTCTGAAGTTGACTAACCTAACCAAGCAGTAATTTTTGAACGCAGGTGCTTAACCTGAGGTTGACTAACCTAACTAAACAGTAATTTTGAATACAGAATATATCATCTGGGATTGAGATTCTTTAGATGCCGATTCTGAGATTGACTAACCTAAGCAGTAAATTTTAGATGCAGGTGCTTGATCTGGATTGAGGTTCCTGTCCTATTCAGTGACTGATCTAAAACGGGTTTGTAATTTGTCCTATGAGAGCTACGTGGGAACACGAGATGTAAGTAGATATATTTATTATGTTAATAAGGGAATTCGATATTGGGCGAATCCATTTTGTTTGTGGGGAAGTAACCCTGATGTGTTTAAGCGTGCCCGGAACTATTATTATTATTATTATCATTATTATTATTATTATTATTATTATTTTTATTATTATTATTATTATTATTATTATTATTATTATTATTATTATTATTATTATTATTATTATTATTATTATTATTATTATTATTATTATTGTTTTTATTATTATTATTATTATTATTATTATTAGTATAATAATAATAATAATAATAATAATAATAATAATAATAATAATAATAATAATAATAATAATAGCATTGTTGTTGCTGTTGTTGTAGCAGCAGTGGATGCTTAAGAAGCTGTCCATTCTGTTTCGAGGCAGAAGAAGAAATAGGAGAAGGAGGACCAGAAGAAGAAAAGAAGAAAATTTGTTGTATTCAGCCGGACTTTGTGAGTCAATAGTAAATAATAGGACTATTTTGCGTATAACCTTCGAGCGCGTATGTGGGCGTCGTTGCAACACGATGCGATAGGGGCGTTAACGCCCACTAACCCTCGCTAGATAAGCCGAAGGAATCACCCACGTGTCTCTGTATTATGATTTTGTTTTAATATTTTTTTTGTTTCTCGTCATGAAAAAACACGCTCTCTCTCTCTCTCTCTCTCTCTCTCTCTCTCTCTCTCTCTCTCTCTCTCTCTCTCTCTCTCTCTCTCTCTCTCTCTCTCACACACACACACAAGCGTGCACGCATAAGAAAAGAAAAGAATTTTCTATACTAGAGAGAAATGCAGGAGGACTGGCTGTAAAATCTCCAAATTTGGCTATTTAATGGCTGTATATAATTCTTCCAGGGGGTGGAAATGCATATATATATATATATATATATATATATATATATATATATATATATATATATATATATATATATATATATATATATATATATATATATATATATATATATATATATATATTATATATATATATATATATATATATTATAATATATATATATATATATATATATATATATATATATATATATATATATATATATATATATATAGAGAGAGAGAGAGAGAGAGAGAGAGAGAGAGAGAGAGAGAGATTCTCATCTCATACCCGTCCCATACTTGTCTCAGGTGGTGTGCTGGGTACAATAAGTGCACCCATTGTAGAACAAATGTTTTTCAAGCACTGAATACAAATTGTTATACTCTCTCTCTCTCTCTCTCTCTCTCTCTCTCTCTCTCTCCATCCATCTATTTATCTATCTATCTATCTATCTATCTATCTATCTATCTATCTATCTATCTATCTATCTATCTATCTATCTATATATATATATATATATATATATATATATATATATATATATATATATATATATATATATATTAATTCATAGATGGATGGCTAGATAGTTAGATAGATAAATATATAGATAAATAGATAGATAGATATAGACAAAATATCAAGAAGAAGGAGAAGAAGAAGAATTTTTTTGTAATTGTTAATTCGCGGGAGGACATCTCTTGTGTAATTGTGAAATTGAAGGCAAGATGTATTCTCATACTTCTTATGTAACAAAAAAAATGGATCCTTTTTACACGAATAGTGATATACATAATTTTTAGGTCATTCACTATTTCCGAGAAATTTCTAATAGTGTCTTATTGTTTTTATTTATTAATTATGAGATGGGGATGAGCTCTCTCTCTCTCTCTCTCTCTCTCTCTCTCTCTCTCTCTCTCTCTCTCTCTCTCTCTCTCTCTCTCTCTCTCTATATCCTGTCTTCAAACACATAAAATATTGATAAGAAAATCAAGAGTTAAAATAAACACACACGCGCACACACGCACACACACACACACATTTTTTTTTGTCAGTGAGACAACATTCCTTCAGAGAAGGTAGATCATCAGTAACAAACTTTTTAGAATTTTATGATGAGGTAAGGCGAATCTTACAGGCAAGAGAGGGTTGGGCAGATTCCATATTCCTAGACTTCCAGAAAGCATTTGGCACTGTCCAACAAGGGAGACTTATTAAGAAGCTGCAAGCAATGGCTAGAATAGGTGGAAATGTCTTGGAATGGATAAACACTTACTTAGAAGGAGGGGAACAGAAGGTTAGAGTAAGACACTCAGTGTCTGAATGGGGAAGAGTTAGTAGTGGAGTTCCACAGGGTTCAGTTTTTGGACCACATTTGTTCCTTTTTTGTGTAAATGACCTACTAAAGTCTGTAAATTCATTCATGAATATGTTTGCAGATGATGCAAAGATTGTGAAGAAAGAAAGAAATGAGAATAATGGTAGAGAACTTCTGGATAAACAAAACAAACAAACATTTATTTCCATTTTTGTACGATGATTATTCTTCTATAATTAAGAGTAACTTATAAAGTAGACATGTAATTGAACTAATAAGTAAGAGGGTAATACTTACAGTAAGTTAATATGTAGCTTTTCTAGAAAATAATAATGTTGTAATAAAAATGTTAATAATAAAGTAGTAATAATAACACTCAATACAGTATCGTTATTATCGGCATCATCACCATATTTGTTTTCCTCTCAGTGAGAATAATTAGTTCTTAACTTAGAGAACAGAGAAGTCGATATCAGTTTACATATAGAGAGGTTAGTGTTAAGGGAAATTGCATTAAGACATTAAGTTTAGTTTATGTGTGAACAACAACTATTTGTCCAAAAGAAAAATATATAGTTTGCCTTTGAAAGCTGCGGAGGAGGATGCATTTTTAATATGCTCTGGAATATTGTTCCAGAGTGTTGGCCCTTTAAAAAGTTTATCATTGAACCTGCTTCTGTGTTTGTTCTCTGAATAAATAGCTCACTGCTCTGTCTTGTGTTGGTTCCCATTATATCCCTGACCGTTTTTAAATCAAATAGCCAGCTAGGATAATGATGGTCCAAAATGTTGTATACAAAAACATAAATAGCATAAGCGACCTTGTTTTCTGCCCGCAGCCACCCAAGTTTATTGAGAGCTGGTGTGATGTGGTCATAGATCATATTTTCTTATTCCTCCCAGGGCAACTCGAGTTGCAAAATTAATAAGCTTCTGTATTCTGTTTTTCTGAGTCCTAGTGGTAGCTCCCCACACAGTTGTGCAGTAATTAATGTGACTTAGGGCTAGAGATTCAACAACAGTTTTTCAAGTGGTAGTCTCAAAATTGTATTCTATTCGTGAAAAGTAAATTAATGTTCCTGTGACCTTTTTGCATACTTTATCTATATGGGAATCAAACAACATGTAGTTATCAAAGTGAATTCCTAGGTTTTTGACTGTTTTGCTGGGTGTAATGATATTGCCGCAAAAAAAAAATTGTTGTGTTTTCTGGAATTTGTGCTATATGGAACCTTGAACCTATAAACATGCATTGTGTATTACTTTCGTTAATTAACAGCCCAATTTCTTGAATATAGGTTTTAATTTTTGACAGAGTGTTTTCTGCTCTTAAAGTTAGCTCTGGGAGATTATTAATATCACCACTAAGGAGTAGTTGAGTGTCATCTGCATATTGTAAGACTAGACAGTCAGAAATGAGAGAAGATAGATCATTTACATAAATGGAGAAGAGGATAGGACCAAGTACTGATCCCTGTGGAACACCATATGAAACATTTTTTGGCATGGAGATAATGTTGTTAAGACGGATAGATTGTTTGCGATTAGATAGATACTCTCTAAACCAGCTCGGCTCAATATTTGGATGGTTTACACTGTCGAAGGCTTTTGATAAGTCTAATAATACAAGCAGAGAGATTATTTTCATATCTATATTATTATAGATACTATTTGTAATTTTGAGCAGTGCAGTTTCCGTCGAAAGTTTGTGTCTGAAACCATGTTGGTTAATAGCTAATAGTCTATTTTACTTTAAATATGGCATAAGTTGGCATGCAACAATTTTTTCTAATATTTTAGAGAAAACGGGTTGCAGGGAAATGGGACTATAGTTTGTATCTTCTCTGTCTCAATTTTATGCAGAGGTATTGCATGTGATTTTTTTCAAGAGTCAGGAAACCTTTTAGTAGCAATAGAAGTGTTCATAATAGCTACAATATAAGGTACAATCATCTAAATAGTCTGCATGAGTGGTCAGAAAAGTGGCTAATGAAATTCAATACTTCCATATGTAAGGTAATGAAAAGGGTACAAGTGTAAGAAGGCTCAAGCTTGACTACTCGGTAGTAGGAGTACAATTTCAAGAGACAGAAAATGAGAGAGATCTAGGAGTAAACATACTGGCAGATTTGTCTCCAGAAATGCATATAAATGGCATAGTAAGGGCAGCATATGCTTTCTTATCAAATGTAAGGGTAGTCTTCAGGCACATGGAAAAAGAAATGTTCAGAAATATTTATGTAACCTCTGTGAGGACAAAACTTGAATATGCAGCCCCCTTTTGGAATCCGCACTTGAAAAAGCACGTAGCTAAGTTCAAAGACATGCCACAAAACTGATGCTAGAAATACGCATTCTCAGCTATGATGGGAGGCTGAGGGAATTAAACTTACCACCATTCGAAGATAGAAGATTGAGGGGGGATATGGTGACAGTCTTTAAATTCCTTCATGGTTATGATAGAGTGGATAAGGATCGATATTTTGATATGGCTGGCTCAAGAACTAGAGGTCATAGTTTGAAGCTTCGTAAGAAAAGTTCTTTGCAGGATGTAAGGAAGTACTTTTTTAGAGTAAGAGTAGTTGATAACTGGAATTTGCTAAGCGAGGAGGTAGTTAATGCTAACTCAATCCATAGTTTTAAGGACAGGTATGATAAGTATCACTAAGTACAAAATGGAACCGATCAGGAGACGGGAAGATACAAGCTTTGGGCTCTATCCCTTAAGCACAAGTAGGTAATCACACACACACACACACACACACACACACCCACACGTAAACACACACACATATACACACACACACACACACACACACACATACACACACACACACACACACACACACACACACACACACACACACACACACACACATATATATACATACACACACACACACTGTTGTATACAACCCACCAAGGAACCAAAATAGGCTTGAAGTTTATGAGGAAAGTAGGATTTTGATTATGGGAGACTTTAATCATAAAGAGATAGATTGGATAAATCTTGACCCACACAGTGGTGAGGACTCATTCGGGGCAAGATTCCTAGATTGCGTACAAGGGAATTTCCTACACTAACATGTAATGGAACCAACAAGTGCCAGGGGTGGGGATGAGCCATCACTACTTGATCTAGTGTTCACAGATAATGTGTTGGATATTGAAAAAATTGAGTATGAACCACCAATTGGAAAGAGTGACCACTGTTTGTTGTTGATGGAGGATATCATTGAAGATATTCTTCCTGAGAGTAAAGGCACTGAGGACATGAGGAGGAACTATCCGAAAGGAGATTACATCAAAATGAATGAGCTTTTTGCAGTTATTGACTGGAGAACCTTATTTTACAACAAATCTGTACAAGAAATGTATGACATCTTTTGTGTGAAATATGAGAAGATAGTAGATTGCTGCATACCTGTCACCAAAGTAGGTGTAATTCATGCCAGAGAGAAATGGTTCGATAATGGGTGTAAAAGAGCTAAGGAGTGGAGAGACAAATGCTGGAAAAGGTATAGGAGGAGAAAAAACATAAATGCCTGGCAAACCTACAAAAAGAGCAAGAAATGACTAAGTAAAAGGAGAGAGGCAGAGAGAGACTATGAGAGGGACATCACCAGGAAGGCTAAAGAAAATCCCAAGCTTTTCCACAGCTTTATCAGAGGAAAACTGAAGGTAAAAGAACAGGTTTTAAGGCTAAAGAGAGCGGATGGAAGCATCACTGAGATGGATGAAGAGATCTGCAAAGAATTGAACAAGGAGTTTCAGTCAGTATTTACAGTAGAAAATACCCCACCCCTTCAGATTGCAGTGATAGAAGCTCAAGGGCCGGTATTAGAGAACATCAACCTTACAGCCACAGAGGTATGCAAAGCGCTGATGGATTTAGATGTTCATAAAGCTACAGGTCCTGATGACATATCCCCTCATGTGCTTAAAAAATGCGCAAACACAATATCAGTGGCACTAAGTATCGTATTTAAGGAGTCACTGGAGTCGGGGGAGATTCCAAGATGCTGGAAACAAGCAAATGTGATACCTATCTTCAAAAAGGGAAGGAGGGATACGGCTCTGAACTATAGACCAGTTTCCTTGACCAGCATAGTTTGCAAAGTTATGGAGAAACTACTAAGGAAACATATCTCTCTTCACTTGGAATCCTTCAACATTTTGTCAGTGAGGCAACATGGCTTCAGAGAAGGTAGATTAACAGTAACAAACTTATTAGAATTTTATGATGAGGTAAGCCAAATCTTACAGGAAAGAGAGGGCTGGGCAGATTGCATATTCCTAGACTTCCAGAAAGCGTTTGACACTGTTCCACATGGGAGACTTATTAGGAAGCTGCAATCAATGGCTAGAATAGGTGGAAATGTTTTGGAATGGATAAAAACTTATTTAGAAGGAAGGGAACAGAGGGTTAGAGTAAGACACTCAGTGTCTGAATGGAGAAGAGTTAGTAGTGGAGTTCCACAGGGTTCAGTTTTAGGGCCACTTTTGTTCCTTGTATATGTAAATGACCTACCAGAGTCTGTAAATTCATTCATGAATATGTTTGCAGATGATGCAAAGATTGTGAAGAAAGTAAAAATCGAGAACAATGGTAGAGAACTTCAGGAGGATCTAAATAATCTGCATGAGTGGTCAGAAAAGTGGCTAATGAAATTCAATACTTCTAAATGTAAGGTAATGAGAATGGGTACAAGTGCAAGAAGGCCCAAGCTTGACTACTCGGTGGCTGGAGTACAACTTCAAGAGACAGAAAATGAGAGAGATCTAGGAGTAAACATACTGGCAGATTTGTCTCCAGAAATACATATAAATGGCATAGTAAGGGCAGCATATGCATTCTTATCAAATGTAAAGGTAGCCTTCAGGCACATGGACAAGGAAATGTTCAGAAATATTTATGTAATCTATGTGAGGCCAAAACTCGAATATGCAGCCCCCTTTTGGAATCCGCACTTGAAAAAGCACATAGCTAAGCTTGAAAAAGTTCAAAGACATGCCACGAAACTGGTGCCAGAAATACGCAATCTCAGTTATGATGAGAGGCTGAGGGAATTAGACTTACCATCACTCGAAGCTAGAAGAGTGAGGGGGATATGGTGACAGTCTTTAAATTCCTTCATGGTTATGATAGAGTGGATAGGGATCGATATTTCGATATGGCTGGCTCTAGAACTAGAGGTCATAGTTTGAAGCTTCGTAAGAAAACTTCTTTGCAGGATGTAAGGAAATACTTTTTCAGTGTAAGAGTAGTTGATAATTGGAATTGGCTAAGCGAGGAGGTAGTTAATGCTATCTCAATCCATAGTTTTAAGAACATGTATGATAAGTATCACTAAGTATAAAATGGAACCGATCAGGAGACGGGAAGATAGGAGCTTTGGGCTCTTTCCCGTAAACACAATTAGGTAATCACAATTAGGTAATCACACACACACACACACACACACACACCAAATTATCGACGCTTGACCATACTATTATCTCACTAGAGATTTATTTTCTATACTCGCTTTAAATCCCTGTCACAAAGTTGTCCTTTTTGATATGGACAGAATATACATGCATACATACATGCATGCATGCGTGCATGCATGCATACATGGATACATACATACATACATACATACATACATACATACATACATGCATACATGAATGCATACATACATACTTACGTTAATACATACATACCCATGCGGAGATTGACTAATATGTGAATGCATGCATATGTATATGTGCCTACTTATTACTGTAACCTGAAAACTCTTATTCTATATCTGTTTCAAATTGTCTGCAGTGGTACTGTGGAAAAGTGGAAATTTAACTTAGATGATAGCACTCAACAAGGGCTTTTGAAAATATTGTTACAAATATTACTCTTAATTAATAATCGCAGAGTGCTCATCTGCTATTAATACATGTAAACCATAATGATATTACTCTTAATTAATAATCGCAGAGTGCTCTTCTGCCATCAATCAGTTATTACACTATTTATTATTAATTACTCGTTATGATATTTATAAGTAATTACAAATTCTATTAATATTTTATTTATACATAACCAAATAGATTGTAATGTTTATCAACTGCAATATCACTGGGAGTGCCCATGTGCACATGTCCCCGTGCACAGTTATTTGAATAAATAAATAAAAAAATAACCAATAAGGAGAGAGAGAGAGAGAGAGAGAGAGAGAGAGAGAGAGAGAGAGAGAGAGAGAGAGAGAGAGAGAGAGAGAGAGAGAGAGAGAGAGAGAGATTTAATTTTGGTCATTTCTTTCCCACTGAGAGGTGGGAAGCTGTCGGTATTTATTCCCTGTAATTATAGGCCGTATGGCACAGTAGGTGGTCGCAGGAGACATTCAAGACCCCCCCATGAACTTCTTAACCACACTGTACATGCTAATGCTGCTACTCATACACACGCACACACACATACACACACTAGCATACAGGCACACATGCGCTCATACATGCACACGTGTGCACACACACACACACACACCTTATAAGGAGAAAATGGCTCATATATATATATATATATATATATATATATATATATATATATATATATATATATATATATATATATGTTTGTTCCGGTATTACGTCACGGACTCCCTTTTCAACCAAGGGCTAGGACGGTTGCCTTCTTGCGAAGGACTTGTTTTGGCAGATGTAATCGTTACCCTGAGTGTATGCCCTTACTAACCTCAGTCCGTGACGGGGCGCGAACCCTCGACCTGCCGCCTCAGAGTCACAGACGCTACCATTTTGCCAAGGCGACTACTAAGGGCTAGGACGGTTGCCTTCTTGCGTAGGACTTGATTTGGCAGATGTAATCGTTACCCTGAGTGTATGCCCTTACTAACCTCAGTCCGTGACGGGGCGCGAACCCTCGACCTGCCGCCTCAGAGTCACAGACGCTACCATTTTGCCAAGACGACTACTAAGGGCTAGGACGGTTGCCTTCTTGCGTAGGACTTGTTTTGGCAGATGTAATCGTTACCCTGAGTGTATGCCCTTACTAACCTCAGTCCGTGACGGGGCGCGAACCCTCGACCTGCCGCCTCAGAGTCGCGGACGCTGCCATATATATATATATATATATATATATATATATATATATATATATATATATATATATATATATATATATATATATATATATATATATATATACATATATATATATATATATATATATATATATATATATATATATATATATATATATATATATATATATATATATATATATATATATATATATATATATATATATATATATATGGATAGACAGACAATAGACAGACAGACAGACAGACAGACAGATAGACAGATAGATAGATAGATAGATAGGTAGATAGATAGGCACCGGTAGATGGATACTTCCTATGGAATTACTTGCTCAGTTTTGTCTTTGATAAGTTAACACACGGAGAAGTACTAGCAAGGCTCATCCACTATTAAAGCAAATTAGTATTTTCATCTTTAACAACAACAACAACATGTACCGGAAATACCTGGGTATTTATTTCCCCCCCCCAAAAAAAAAAAAAATAGTATGTGGAAGGTTCTAATCCCACCAAAATCTGCTTAAATACCCCTTGATATGGGGGTTTACACCACGCCTTGAATTTTTTAGACGAATTTCCGTTAAATCGTTATTTTTCCATAGGTGTAAGCTCTGCCCAGTCCCAAGTTCGAATCCCGATAGTAAGAGGTATGAGTATGCATGTATGCATCTTTATCTGTGGTAAGGACGAATGACTCCTTTTGCTGAAATGAATACCACAAACTCTCTCTCTCTCTCTCTCTCTCTCTCTCTCTCTCTCTCTCTCTCTCTCTCTCTCTCTCTCTCTCTCTCTCTCTCTCTCTCTCTCTCTCTCTCTCTCTCTCTCTCTCTCTCTCTCCTTGATATGTATGACTTTGAAGCTCCAGTGGCGTTTCTATTGATCATTTAATTAATACATGCATATGTATATGCATCTACATATTACTCTAACCTGAAAATTGTTATTCTATATCTGCTTCAAATTGTCTGCAGTAGTACTGTTGAAAAGTGAAATGTAACTTAAATGATAACACTCAACAAGGGCTATTGAAAATATTGTTACAAATATTACTCTTAATTAATAATTGCAGAGTGCTCATCTGCTATTAATACATGTAACCCATAATAATATTAGTCTTAATTAATAATCGCAGAGATTACACTATATTTTATTATTAATTACTTGCTATGATATTTAAAATTAATTTCAAATTCTATTAATATTTTATTTATACATAACCAAATAGATTATAATGTTTATCAACTGCAATATCACTGGGAGTGCCTATGTGCAGATGTCCCCATGTACAGTTATCTGAATAAATAAAATAAAATAGTAAGAGGTAATATTTGGAAATAAGAACAGAACTAACAATAATAAACATAATAATAATAATAATAATAATAATAATAATAATAATAATAATAATAATAATAATAATAATAATAATAATAATAATAATAATAACAATAATAATAATAATAATAATAATAATAATAATAATAATAATAATAAGAATAATAATAATAATAATAATAATAATAATAATAATAATAATAATAATAATAATAATAATAATAATAATAATAATAATAATAATAATAATGATAATAATAATAATAATAATAATAATAATAATAATAATAATAATAATAGTAATAATAATAATAATAACAATAAAAATAATAATAACAATAATAATAATAATAATAATAATAATAATAATAATAATAATAATAATAATAATAATAATAATAATAATAATAATAATAATAATAGTAATAATAATAATAATAACAATAAAAATAATAATAATAATAATAATAATAATAATAATAATAATAATAATAATAATAATAATAATAATAATAATAATAATAATAATAATAATAATGTCATTTTAGGTGCTTTATCGGGAAAGGTGGCAAAAGGCAAATGCCTGTATATATAATGGAGGATTAACGCAGCTGTCTAAAGCGTTGATATGTGTACACGCGCTGTAACCATCTGTCAAAGGTGTTACTTTGTGTACGCACCTGATAACCAGCTGGCAAAGGTGTTACTTTATATACACTCCAGATAACCAGTTGTCAAAAATGTCTCTATCATGACACACCAAGTAACCAGCTTTCAGAGGAGTTACTTTGTGTATGCACAAAATAATCACCTTTGAAAAACGTTACATTGTGTATGCACCAAATAACCAGCTGTGAAAAACATTACTTTGTGTACACAGAAAAAAACAGCAGTCAGAGACGTTACATTTTGTATACACCAAATAACAAGCTATCAGAGACGTTACTTTGTGCATACACCAAATGACCAGCTGTCAGAGACATTACTTTGTGTATGCACCAACTAATTGGCTGTAAAAAACATTTCTTTGTGTACACAGAAATAACCAGCTGTCAGATACGTTACTTTGTGTATGCACCAAATAATCAGCTGTCAGAGACATTACTTTGTGTATGCACCAAATAGCCAGCTGTGAAAAACATTACTCTGTATACGCATCATATAATCAGCTGTCAGAGACGTTACTTTGTGTACATATCAAATAACCAGCTGTGAAAAACGTTCCTTTGTGTTCACATAAATAACCAATTGTCAAAGGCGTTAATTTATGTGTACACTAAATAACCGTTTGTAAAAAAAAAATTCTTTCTCTACATAGAAATAACCAACGGTCAAAGGTGTTTCCAGCTGTCAAAGGTGGTACTTTGTATACACTTTTACGTCTCTACCTGGACACAGAAGTAACCAACTGTGTACACAATATAGAACTAACGTTCTGAAACTTCATCTATAGGTAATCAGTTGAAAGATTTGTCTAATAATATATAAAACAAGTATTTACCTTTTATTAATGAAATATGTGTTCACGGTAATAAATAGAACACGTTTTCACGGTTATAGATAAAACACGTGTTCACCATTTATAACTGTAAAAGGTAACTGTACATGTAACGGTTAGGTACTAAGCTCCAGGCACACCTGCAAGGACACCCAACATACAGCTGTTGAGATAGGAGCTCTAGCCAATCAAACATCTGTCTGAACTCTCTCAGGCCACGTTCACACTAGAGTGGCACGACGCACATGCCATGCCACGTGGCACATTAATTGAAGACGAACATCCGGAAATATATGAAACCGTTCACACAGAAGTGACGTGATACGTCCCATTTGCCACATGCGACTTGCCACTTTGGTGCAAAAGCGGCTCAAGGTATTTCTGCGTGGTTTCAACTGAAGTTATATTCAAGGAGTATGCTTCCTTCAGTGCTCTGTCAGGTCCTACTGTCAGCTCTCAGAGGTTATAAACAAAGAGGCTGTATCTGTCAATGATCTGTTAGGTTCCACTGTCTACTCTCACAGACAAACAGAGAATCTTGTAACTGTCAGAACTCTGTCATATCCCTCTGTCTGTGTGTTCTCACAGAGGATATAAACAAAATCTGTCCCTTTTAAGACTCGTGTCAGGTGTGCCTTGACTCAGCCACATTCTTACATGGGGATTACGGTTATATGTATAGAAATAAACAAAGAAATAGCATTTACTCGCTACTACATTGCCCTCATGAGCATCTTAACCTATTTACATACGCATGAGATTAGTTAGGTTAGGCTAAGATAATTTAGATCGACCTGTCGTCAGTGGTTTATAACATTGAGTCTCCGAGTTCAAAGTCTAAAAATGACTTGTGCAACTTTTCTTATGCCCTTCCTAACGCTCCAGGGTGGGCTCAAACACAGGTTTATCATTTTCGAGTCGAGCACTATAGCCACTGCCCTACCGCTGGGGATATGGAAAAATATCACGCTGCCATTGGCGTGCGTTGGGGTGAAGTTCAGAGTTAATTTACTCCACAGCCTTGGACCAGCTGAAACAGACCTCGCACAGAGGCCAGACAAAGGAACATTTTATTTAATTGCTGAACTTATTTTTATTTTGTTCTGTATTTTTATTCCATTCCTGGATTGTAAGAGGCTTCGTATATAGTTGTTTCATTAGTATAGTTTTCCGGGAGCCGGAGTAGCTCAGTGATAGATCGCGCAAGTCGGGTAGCGACTAACGCGGGTTCAAGCCCACCGTGGGTTGTTAGGAAGGGCTATAAGCTGTAACACCCCCAGCTCCAAGTTATCTGTGTCCGCCCCTATTTGAATGGGGGACTCAAATTGATACAAAAAAGGATGCTTATCATTACAATGCTCCCTAACCATACCTTACATCTGATATATAATTAGTTCGTAGATCCTAAACTTTTGTAGTTTTGCATGTACATTAACATTAGTTATGGCTGGTAATATTTTTGTAGTTAGACTTAATCAAATAGAACTGATTTGTTAGTAAGCAAAGCCAGTTTATTAACTAGCAACATTGCTAAAAATGAGCGTACTATAAGCATTTTGCGCACGTCAATACAATCTTTAAAACAAAAACGAATATATCGTACCTGAGGTCATGCACTTTTTGGCGCCGCTCTTTTGGCGCTCGGCTGTTTTGGCGCCTTCACTAAATAAAAGATAGATTAATTATCAGTAACTAAACCTAGCCAAGACAGCTTAATGCCAAAAGGGCAACACCAAAACAGTTTAGCAAATACAAAATGGCGCTAAAACAGCGGCGCCATAATGGTGAGCAAATTAGTCTCATTCAGTCATACCTGTGCGGATAAATTCCAAGAACAAACTACAACTATAACTATGGATACCACCCTGATGAAACATGGTAAGAATGTAACATTAGTACATGTGAACGCTCAGTCCCTTCTCGCTCATTTTGAGGAAATAATAATGCTAACAAAAGACTACAACATAGACATCCTCTGTGTAAGTGAAACTTGGCTTCCTCCTACAACTGAAAATAAATATGTGAATATCCCAGAGTTTAAAATATTTCCCAATACCATGGCCGAGGGGGTAGGGTCTGTACTTATGTTAGAAATGATCTTAGTGCATCAGAAATAACCACAGGTCTAGAAAAAACTGAAGAGCTCGAAGATTTATGGATCACTGTGCAGTATCAGAAACTTCCATCTTTCATTGTAGGGTGTGTTTACCGTCACCCTAAAGCATCTACCAGTTTATTCGGTCATCTGCTAGAAACATTCAGAAATTTCTGTGTGCCATAAACCCATATACATACTTGCTGACTTTAATGATGACTTGCTCTCGGCAGATAACAAAATGAAAAGGGTGATCAACACTGTGAAGTTAACACAAATAGTGACAAAACCGACCGGCATAACCCCTAATTCTAGGACTCTAATAGATCTGATAATAACAAATAAAGTGGAAAGTGGACCCAATTGGGAAGTAGTTCCCGGCCCAATTGCAGACCACGAGCTGAACATTGCTATGCTAAACATAAACAAACCCAAAAGGAAGCCTCTCTTCAAGACATTCCGGTGTCTAAAAAATTACTCCCCTGATATCTTTTGTGAAACATTAATTAACAACACAAATGCACTTAATAGAATTAAAAGCACAGATAACTTCGATTTGCAGGTTGAGATCCTAACAAAAGTCTTCCGTGGATGCTTAGATAGTTGTGCAACCTTTGTAACAAGAAAAATAACCCGCCCGTCAGCCCCCTGGCTAACTAATGACATCAAAGAGGCAATGCAAATCCGAAATCAAATACAAAAAGAGCTAAAAATTAATAGATATGATATGACTCTCCAAGAGCGTTATAAAAAAGAAAAGAAACGTGTCAGATCTCTCATCAATGTAAGTAAAAAAAGACTTTTACAAAAATAAATTTAATGACTCTAGACATGATACAGCAGCAACATGGAAAGTGATAAGAAGCATGATACCATATGAAAAGAGTACCTCAGAAAGTTATGAAAATATTACGGAGTTGAAAGACAAAGCGGAAAACTTTAATAACTATTTTGCTAAGGTTGAGAAGAATACATATGAGAAAACACAAGGAAACATCAACTCAGTGAATATATGTAATTGCTTAAATGACAACTCTTCCAATGTAAACACAAGAGAGTACTTCAAGATAAATGCTATCGATTGTGCTACCCTAATTCTTACCATAAAGAGCCTAAGAAACTCTGGCTCTTATGGTCCAGATGGTATACCATTTCAGTTCATCAAAGATGCTCTACCCATGATTGTATCTTATATTCTAACTATTATGAACACTTCCATTGTTACTAAAAAGTTTCTCGACTTTTGGAAAAAAAGTCACATGTAATACCTCTGCATAAAAAGGGGGACAGAGAAGATGTGACAAACTATCGTCCCATTTCCCTGCTACCCATTTTCTCTAAAATATTAGAAAAAAATTGTTGCATGCCAACTTATGTCATATTTAGAGTCAAATAGACTATAATCTATTAACCAGCATGGTTTCGGACACAAACTCTCGGCGGAAACTGCACTGCTCAAAGTTACGAATAGTATCTATAATAATATAGATATGAAAAAATATCTCTGCTTGTATTATTAGACTTATCAAGAGCCTTCGACAGTGTAAGCCATGAAATTCTTATACTTAAATGTACTAACCTAAATATTGATCCGAGCTGGTTTAGAGAGTATCTATCTAATCCAAACAGTCTATACGTCTTAACAACATTATATCTATGCCAAAAAATGTATCATTTGGTGTTCCACAGAGTACTTGTTCCTATCCTCTTCTCCATTTACGTAAATGATCTATCTTCTTTCATTTCTGACCGTCTAGTCGTATACTATGCAGTTGACACTCAACTACTCCTTAGTGGTGATATTAATAATCTCCCAGAGCTAACCTTAAAGAGCAGAAAACACTCTATCAAAAATTAAAACCTATTTTCAAGAAATTGGGCTCTTAATTAACAAAAGTAAAACACAATACATGTTTATTGGTTCAAGGTTCCATATAGCACAAATTCCAGAAAACACAACAATTAATTTTTGCGACAATATTATTACACCCAGCAAAGCAGTCAAAAACCTAGGATTTCACTTTGATAACTACATGTTGTTTGATTCCCATATAGATGAAGTATGCAAAAAGGTTACAGGAACATTAATGCACTTATCACGTATAAAAGACAATTTTGAGACTACCACTCGAATAACTGTTGTTGAAGCTCTAGCCCTAAGTCACATTAATTACTGCACACCTGTTTGGGGAGCTACCACCAAGACTCAGATAAACAGAATACAGAAGCTTATTAATTTTGCAGCCCGAGTTGCCCTGGGAGGAATTAGAAAATATGACCACATCATACCAGTTCTCAATAAACTTGGGTGGCTGCGGGCAGAAAACAAGGTCGCTTATGATATTTATGTTTTTGTATACAAAATTTTGGACCATCATTATCCTAGCTGGCTATTTGATTTAAAAACGGTCAGGGATATAAGGGGAACCAATATAAGACAGAGCAGTGAGCTCTTTATTCAGAGAACAAACACAGAAGCAGGTTCAATGATAAACTTTTTAAAGGGCCAGCACTCTGGAACGATATTCCAGAGCATATTAAAACTGCATCCTCCTCCGCAGCTTTCAAAGGCAAACTATATATTTTTCTTTTGGACAAATAGTTGTTGTTCACACATAAACTAAACTTAATGATTTAATGCAATATCCCTTAACACTAACCTCTCTATATGTAAACTGATATCAACTTCTCTGTTCTCTAAGTTAAGAACTAATTATTCTCATTGAAAGGAAAACAAATATGGTAATGATGCCGATAATAACGATACTGTATCTAGTGTTATTATTACTATATTATTAACATTATTGTTAGCATTTTTATTACATCATTATTATTTTCCATGAAAGCTAAATTTAATTTAACTGTATGCATTACTCTCTTACTTATTAGTTCAATTACATGCTTACTTATAAGTTACTTTTATTTTTAGAAGAATAACCATTGTACAAAAATGGACATAAATGTTTGTTTGCTTGTTTGTTTATTTGTTTACCTTTTGGAGAGTATTCTTCATCCGATGAGGAGTCCAGGGCTGCTGGGAGTTAATCCAGATAAGTTATTTGAACAGAATGAACATGGACTGAACAATGTCTCACTATGCAAGCTAAGAAACACCCTCAAAATATATTCTATTTTAGAGACTTAACTCCTAACCGACTTAGTTTGCACTATCGATGTTTGGTTCGTTTAAGAGGGCTATTAAATAATAATAAAAAAAAAAGACTTTCTTGAGTTTGATTAATGAAGAAAATCAAGTTTCAGGTTGATTCTAAGTGAGTGCCAAGTTGTGCCACAAATTTTACAAGAGGAAGTGCCAAGTACAGGCCAGTACTGCAGTGCCAATAGGGAACTACATCGAATTTGCTCGTCACCCCCCCCCCTTTTTAACCGAAATATATTCGTTATGTCTGTATGAATATTATGAATAAGTAATTTACTTCGATGGTTCAGAGAACAGGTGTGTCGTGTGTTAGGTACACCTGTAGTCAGTGTGTGTAAGTGCGTGTGCATTATTTTGTGTCTACATGTATGCACATTTACGTAGTCAGCTTAATTACATAATTAGCTTATGAATGAGTGATTAATATTCTCCCTAGCAGGTAAAAATAAAATATTTAATTAATTATGTTTTTATTTAGGCTTATTCCAATTTTTTTTTTCGATTAGGCCTGGGATTGTTCATTTTAGGCTTGGACAGTTTTCGTTTCAGCTTAGGCCTGGTTTCAGAGAGTCTTGGCTTGAGTTCTGTCAAGTTGGGGCTGTATTCGTTTTAGGCCTGGGATTTTTTTGTGTAGGCTGGTCTATTCCATATGGACCACAGCTGTTTTTCTTCTAGGCCTTAGCCTAAGTTGGGGCTGTTTTGTTCAGACCTGCTCAATTTTTTCATTTAGGTAACAGTTCTGCTCTTTTAGGTCTGGGCTTGCGTAAAGGCTGGGACCAATTTCATTATCCTTGGACCATTTTTATATAAGTTTGGGGCGTTTACTTAAGCTTGGCTAATAGGACCTATTTTCTTTGAATCATTGTTTTTAATTTTTTGATTAATTTTTCCGTCAAAATCCGTCTTTCATTGCGGACCCAATTTTCCTGACCCGCGCTCGGGCAACATTATTCACCCACGGGTGTTTCCTCATGAGACTTTTGACTCTCATCTTTGACATGCGATTAAAATCTTAACTTGGTCAAAAATAGCTCGGGTCATGAACTTGTTTGACCTTACAACAACCTTTTTCTAAATCGAATAGGTATTACTTTGAGATGCCGCTCTTAAGGTAGGCATATTTTAGGCCTAAATATGTCTAGTGGAAGATGTTAAAGCTTCCTGTAATAAATATTTTTTTCTATGTACGGAAGACGACCCAGTTAATAATAATAATAATAATAATAATAATAATAATAATAATAATAATAATAATAATAATAATAATAAAAATAATAATAATAATAATAATAATAAAAATAATAATGATAATAATAACAATAATAATAATAATAATATTGCTTATTATTATTATTATTATTATTATTATTATTATTATTATTATTATTATTATTATTATTATTATTATTATTATTATTATTATTATTATCTTAAAGTAATAATTTAATTGATATTTTCCATGTTTTTTATGACTATGACACCAGAACGAGCCCCCCCCCCAAAAAAAAAAATCTACCTTCATCGGGCCTGGGCACGAAGAAAGCACAGAAACAGATGTGGAGTATTGTGACTTGTCAGATGTGAAAGGATAATAAGCCATGTGTTACGTGGATAATAAGACCATATAATAGTGCGATAACACAAAAATACACGCACACACACACACGTACATATATATATATATATATATATATATATATATATATATATATATATATATATATATATATATATATATATATATATATATATATATCAAATAAGCACATTCCATATGTGAAAACATGAATCATTTGTTTTTTTTTACCCCGACCGGGACTCGAACATAGGACTTATGATTACTAACTCAAGGCGCTACCACTACACCACAGAAGGTTAAAAGGAATCCAACCTTATAGCTTATATCTGCTATACTTAGGAATGAACGCATTCTAACTGAATGCCACAATGTTCATATTACAGATTCCCCACCCTCACTCGTGGCTTCATTTTAGCATTTAATTCAATTCCCAATCTCATTCGGGCCATGAAATTATCAAATAAGCACATTACATATGTGAAAACATGAATCTTTTTTTTTTTACCCCGACCGGGACTCGAACCTAGGAATTATGATTACTAAGTCGAGGCGCTACCACTACACCACAGAAGGTTAAAAGGAATCCAACCTTATAGCTTATATCTGCTATACTTAGGAATGAACGCATTCTAACTGAATGCCACTATGTTCATATTACAGATTCCCCATCCTCACTCGTGGCTTCATTTTAGCATTTAATTCAATTCCCAATCTCATTCGGGTCATGAAATAATCAATTAAGCACATTACATATGTGAAAACATGAATCATTTTTTTACCCCGACCGGGACTCGAACCTATGACTTATGATTACTAAGTCAAGGCACTACCACTACACCACAGAAGGTTAAAAGGAATCCAACCTTATAGCTTATATCTGCTATACTTAGGAATGAAAGCATTCTAACTGAATGCCACTATGTTCATATTACAGATTCCCCAACCTCACTCGTGGCTTCATTTTAGCATTTAATTTAATTCCCAATCTCATTCGGGCCATGAAATTATCAAATAAGCACATTACATATGTGAAAACATGAATCATTTTTTTTTTACCCCAACCGGGACTCGAACCTAGGACTTATGATTACTAAGTCAAGGCGCTACCACTACACCACAGAAGGTTAAAAGGAATCCAACCTTATAGCTTATATCTGCTATACTTAGGAATGAACGTATTCTAAATGAATGCCACTATGTTCATATTACAGATTCCCGAACCTCACTCGTGGCTTCATTTTAGCATTTAATTCAATTCCCAATCTCATTCGGGCCATGAAATTATCATATAAGCACATTACATATGTGAAAACATGAATCATTTTTTTTTTTACCCCGACCGGGACTCGAACCTAGGACTTATGATTACTAAGTCAAGGCGCTACCACTACACCACAGAAGGTTAAAAGGAATCCAACCTTATAGCTTATATCTGCTATACTTAGGAATGAACGCATTCTAACTGAATGCCACTGTGTTCATATTACAGATTCCCCAACCTCACTCGTGGCTTCATTTTAGCATTTAATTCAATTCCCAATCTCATTCGGGCCATGAAATTATCAAATAAGCACATTACATATGTGAAAACATGAATCATTTGTTTTTTTTACCCCGACCGGAACTCGAACCTAGGACTTATGATTACTAAGTCAAGGCTCTACCACTACACCACAGAAGGTTAAAAGGAATCCAACCTTATAGCTAATATCTGCTATACTTGGGAATGAACACATTCTAACTGAATGCCACTATGTTCATATTACAGATTCCCCGACCTCACTAGTGGTTTCATTTTAGCATTTAATTCAATTCCCAATCTCATTGGGGCCATGAAATTATCAAATAAGCACATTACATATGTGAAAACATGAATCATTTTTTTTTTACCCCGACAGGGACTCGAACCTAGGACTTATGATTACTAAGTCAAGGCGCTACCACTACACCACAGAATGTTAAAAGGAATCCAACCTTATAGCTTATATCTGCTATACTTAGGAATGAACGCATTCTAACTGAATGCCACTATGTTCATAATACAGATTCCCGAACCTCATTCGTGGCTTCATTTTAGCATTTAATTCAATTCCCAATCTCATTCGGGCCATGAAATTATCAAATAAGCACATTACATATGTGAAAACATAAATCTTTTTTTTTTTTACCCCGACAGGGACTCGAACCTAGGACTTATGATTACTAAGTCAAGGCGCTACCACTACACCACAGAAGGTTAAAAGGAATCCAACATTAAAGCTTATATCTGCTATACTTAGGAATGAAAGCATTCTAACTGAATGCCACTATGTTCATATTACAGATTCCCCAACCTAACTCGTGGCTTCATTTTAGCATTTAACTCAATTCCCAATCTCATTCGGGCCATGAAATTATCAAATAAGCACATTACATATGTGAAAACATGAATCATTTTTTTTTTTACCCCGACAGGGACTCGAACCTAGGACTTATGATTACTAAGTCAAGGCACTACCACTACACCACAGAAGTTTAAAAGGAATCCAACCTTATAGCTTATATCTGCTATACTTAGGAATGAACGCATTCTAACTGAATGCCACTATGTTCATAATACAGATTCCCGAACCTCATTCGTGGCTTCATTTTAGCATTTAATTCAATTCCCAATCTCATTCGGGCCATGAAATTATCAAATAAGCACATTACATATGTGAAAACATAAATCTTTTTTTTTTTTACCCCGACAGGGACTCGAACCTAGGACTTATGATTACTAAGTCAAGGCGCTACCACTACACCACAGAAGGTTAAAAGGAATCCAACCTTAAAGCTTATATCTGCTATACTTAGGAATGAAAGCATGCTAACTGAATGCCACTATGTTCATATTACAGATTCCCCAACCTAACTCGTGGCTTCATTTTAGCATTTAACTCAATTCCCAATCTCATTCGGGCCATGAAATTATCAAATAAGCACATTACATATGTGAAAACATGAATCATTTTTTTTTTACCCCGACAGGGACTCGAACCTAGGACTTATGATTACTAAGTCAAGGCGCTACCACTACACCACAGAAGGTTAAAAGGAATCCAACCTTATAGCTTATATCTGCTATACTTAGGAATGAACGCATTCTAACTGAATGCCACTATGTTCATATTACAGATTCCCCAACCTCACTCGTGGCTTCATTTTAGCATTTAATTCAGTTCCCAATCTCATTGGGGCCATAAAATTATCAAATAAGCACATTACATATGTGAAAACATGAATCATTATTTTTTTTTTTTTACCCCGACCGGGACTCGAACCTAGGACTTATGATTACTAAGTCAAGGCGCTACCACTACACCATAGAAGGTTAAAAGGAATCCAGTCTTATAGCGTATATCTGCTATACTTAGGAATGAACGCATTCTAACTGAATGCCACTATGTTCATATTACAGATTCCCCAACCTCAGTCGTGGCTTCATTTTAGCATTTAATTCAATTCCCAATCTCATTCGGGCCATGAAATTATCAAATAAGCACATTACATATGTGAAAACATGAATCATTTTTTTTCTTTTACCCCGACCGGAACTCGAACCTAGGATTATGATTACTAAGTCAAGGCGCTACCACTACACCACAGAAGGTTAAAAGGAATCCAACCTTATAGCTTATATCTGCTATACTTATGAATGAACGCATTCTAACTGAATGCCACTATGTTCATATTACAGATTCCCCAACCTCACTCGTGGCTTCATTTTAGCATTTAATTCAATTCCCAATCTCATTCGGGCCATGAAATTATCAAGTAAGCACATTACATATGTGAAAACATGAAACATTTTTTTTTTTTACCCCGACAGGGACTCGAACCTAGGACTTATGATTACTAAGTCAAGGCGCTACCACTACAACATAGAAGGTTAAAAGGAATCCAACCTTATAGCTTATATCTGCTATACTTAGGAATGAACGCATTCTAACTGGATGCCACTATGTTCATATTACAGATTCCCCAACCTCACTCGTGGCTTCATTTTAGCATTTAATTCAATTCCCAATCTCATTCGGGCCATGAAATTATCAAATATGCACATTACATATGTAAAAACATGAATCATTTTTTTTTTTTACCCCGACCGGGACTCGAACCTAGGACTTATGATTACTAAGTCAAGGCGCTACCACTACACCACAGAAGGTTAAAAGGAATCCAACCTTATAGCTTATATCTGCTATACTTAGGAATGAATGCATTCTAACTGAATGCCACTATGTTCATATTACAGATTCCCCAACCTCACTCGTGGCTTCATTTTAGCATTTAATTCAATTCCCAATCTCATTCGGGCCATGAAATTATCAAATAAGCACATTACATATGTGAAAACATGAATCATTTTTTTTCTTTACACCGACCGGGTCTCAAACCTAGGACTTATGATTACTAAGTCAAGGCGCTACCACTACACCACAAAAGGTTAAAAGGAATCCAACCTTATAGCTTATATCTGCTATACTTAGGAATGAACGCATTCTAACTGACCACTATGTTCATATTACAGATTCCCCAACCTCACTCGTTGCTTCATTTTAGCATTTAATTCAATTCCCAATCTCATTCGGGCCAGGAAATGATCAAATAAGCACATTACATATGTGAAAACATGAATCATAATTTTTTTTTTTTACTCTGACCGGGAGTCGAACCTAGGACTGATGATTGCTAAGTCAAGGCGCTACCACTACACCACAGAAGGTTAAAAGGAATCCAACCTTATAGCTTATATCTGCTATACTTAGGGATGAACGCATTCTAACTGAATGCCACTATGTTAATATTACAGATTCCCCAACCTCACTCGTGGCTTCATTTTAGCATTTAATTCAATTCCCAATCTCATTTGGGCCATGAAATTATCAAATAAACACATTACATATGTGAAAACATGAATAATTTTTTTTTTCCTTGACCGAGACTCGAACCTAGGACTTATGATTACTAAGTCAAGGCGCTACCACTACACCACAGAAGGTTAAAAGGAATCCAACCTTATAGCTTATATCTGCTATACTTAGGAATGGACGCATGCAAACTGAAGGCCACTATGTTCATATTACAGATTCCCCAACCTCAGTCGTGGCTTCATTTTAGCATTTAATTCAATTCCCAATCTCATTCGAGCCATGAAATTATCAAATAAGCACATTACATATGTGAAAACAGGAATCCTTTTTTTTTTACCCCGACCGGGACTCGAACCTAGGACTTATGATTACTAAGTCAAGGCGCTACCACTGCACCACAGAGTGTTAAAAGGAATCCAACCTTATAGCTTATATCTGCTATACTTAGGAATAGACGCATTCAAACTGAATGCCACTATGTTCATATTACAGATTCCCCAACCTCACTCGTGGCTTCATTTTAGCATTTAATTCAATTCCCAATCTCATTCGGGCCATGAAATTATCAAATAAGCACATTACAAATGTGAAAACATGAATCATTTTCTTTTTTTACCCCGACCGGGACTCGAACCTAGGACTTATGATTACTAAGTCAAGGTGCTACCACTACACCACAGAAGGTTAAAAGGAATCCAACCTTATAGCTTATATCTGCTATACTTAGGAATGAACGCATTCTAACTGAATGCCACTATGTTCATGTTACAGATTCCCCAACTTCACTTGTGGCTTCATTTTAGCATTTAATTCAATTCCCAATCTCATTCGGGCCATGAAATTATCAAATAAGCACATTACATATGTGAAAACATGAATCTTTTATTGTTTTTTTTTTACCCCGACCGGGACTCGAACCAAGGACTTTATGATTACTAAGTCAAGGCGCTACCACTACACCACAGAAGGTTAAAAGGAATCCAACCTTATAGCTTATATCTGCTATACTTAGGAATTAAAGCATTCTAACTGAATGCCACTATGTTCATATTACAGATTCCCCAACCTCACTCGTGGCTTCATTTTAGCATTTAATTCAATTCCCAATCTCATTCGAGTCGTGAAATTATCAAATAAGCTCATTACAGATGTGAAAACATGAATCATTTTTTTTTTTACCCCGACCGGGACTCGAACATAGGACTTATGATTACTAAGTCAAGGTGCTACCACTACACCACAGAAGGTTAAAAGGAATCCAACCTTATAGCTTATATCTGCTATACTTAGGAATGGACGCATTCAAACTGCAGGCCACTATGTTCATATTACAGATTCCCCAACCTCAGTCGTGGCTTCATTTTAGCATTTAATTCAATTCCCAATCTCATTTGGGCCATGAAATTATCAAATAAGCACATTACATATGTGAAAACATGAATCATTTTTTTTTTTTTACCCCGACAGGGACTCGAACCTAGGACTTATGATTACTAAGTCAAGGCACTACCACTACACCACAGAAGGTTAAAAGGAATCCAACCTTATCACTTATATCTGCTATACTTAGGAATGAACGCATTCTAACTGAATGCCACTATGT
>JAXCGZ010006775.1:0-2500 GCA_037179515.1 Halocaridina rubra
CATGAGTTCATACAAATAATGCTTCAAATGGATACAAAACCAAGAGTTGAACATGGTTTACAGGGAGGTGTACATATTGATAAAACATTGCTGCATACTAACACACAACTCACAGTATGGTAGCACAAAGTACATTATATGCAAAAGTAAAGCTCAGAGAAACGCAGAATGCACAAACAGAATTATACAGCAACATACAGAAAATATATGTATAATTCAATATAATTAATGGCCACCAAAGTGAGGATAACGAGCAAGAATAACATCAAGGTTGTCATCATTAAGTAAAAATGAGCAGATCTGTATTAAGTTCTGACCTCGTGGTAAAACATCTCTCACTGTGGGGCACTGAAGACAATAGTGGTCAAGAGTGTTAGCATTAGTTCGGTCGCATAGTTTACAGGATGTGTACTGTGGCATATCTAGAGTCTGGGAGACCTGCCATAAAGGCCGATACCCCATTCTGAGCCGAGCACTAACTACATTGTTTTTCCGCACCATTAACCCGCGTCTGCGATACTTGTAGCGACTGTGAAGAAAGTGATCATGGTGCTGTATGGACACACTGTTGGCCCTCTCCGTGTCCCTGCGCTGGACCGTCATGGCAAACCCAGCTGAGTAGATGATGTTACGTAGGCATCGGAGGGAGGGCTCAGCGTCCACAGCATGCCCATCCAGCATACAGGCCGCCTTGGCAAGACGATCCGCTGTGTCGTTGCCAGTCAGCCCAATGTGGGATGGAGTCCAAACAAATGACACAACAAGAGAAGCATCCCGAGCGGCCGCGAGGCGACATAGTATATCTCCCACAGCACGACCACAGATAGGTCTTGGCGAGGATAGGGCTTGTAGGGCCGATTGGGAGTCACAAATTATTACCCCATTCACTCGTCGTCGAACAAGGAGAGTCACGGCATCCAAGATGGCATTCAGTTCACAGTAGGTGGAGCTCGACGAGGTGGGTAGTCTACGGCCAATCCATGAATCAGCCGGCACAGGCGGCTCCATGGTGGGGGAAAACACAGCACATGCCGCCCTCCCATCTGCTTGCACAGAACCATCAACATAGACGTGGTGCGCTGAAGGGACAGACGTGGATACATCAGCGATAGTCTCCAGAGCTAACTGTCTCTGCAAGGGGGGATAGACATCCTTCGAGGTAGGTGTATATGTGACAGCGGGGAGGGGGACACGCCAGGGTGGTAAATCTGGGACAGCCGCCTGCACTGGCAGGTCGATGTCAAGGCCACGGAGAATGTCACTCACCACCCTGATAAGGTTATGACCTCCTGCTCGAAGTGGGAGCCTGGGTGCGTCTGGAGAGAGAGAGAGAGAGAGAGAGATTTATTTATTTTATTAATTTATTGCGCCAAGGCGTCAGACATTACATGAGTTCATACAAATAATGCTTCAAATGGATATAAAACCAAGAATTGAACATGGTTTACAGGGAGGTGTACATATTGATAAAACATTGCTGCATACTAACACACAACTCACAGAATGGCAGCACAGAGTACATTATATGCAAAAGTAAAGCTCAGAGAAACGCAGAATGCACAAACAGAATTATATAGCAACATACAGAAAATATATGTATATTTCAATATAATTAATGGCCACCAAAGTGAGGAAAACGAGCAAGAATAACATCAAGGTTGTCATCATTAAGTAAAAATGAGCAGATCTGTATTAAGTTCTGACCGCGTGGTAAAACATCTCTCACTGCGGGGCACTGAAGACAATAGTGGTCAAGAGTGTTAGCATTAGTTCGGTCGCATAATGTACAGGAGGTGTACTGTGGCATATCTAGAGTCTGGGAGACCTGCCATAAAGGCCGATACCCCATTCTGAGCCGAGCACTAACTACATTGTTTTTCCGCACCATTAACCCGCGTCTGCGATACTTGTAGCGACTGTGAAGGAAGTGATCATGGTGCTGTATGGACACACTGTTGGCCCTCTCCGTGTCCCTGCGCTGGACCGTCATGGCAAACCCAGCTGAGTAGATGATGTTACGTAGGCATCGGAGGGAGGGTTCAGCGTCCACAGCATGCCCATCCAGCATACAGGCCGCCTTGGCAAGACGATCCGCTGTGTCGTTGCCAGTCAGCCCAATGTGGGATGGAGTCCACACAAATGACACAACAAGAGAAGCATCCCGAGCGGCTGCGAGGCGACATAGTATATCTCCCACAGCACGGCCACAGATAGGTCTTGGCGAGGATAGGGAGAGAGAGAGAGAGAGAGAGAGAGAGAGAGAGAGAGAGAGAGAGAGAGAGAGAGAGAGAGAGAGAGAGAAACCCATTGTTCGGAGTTGATTGACTCCCCATTCCTACAAAAATTTGTTACTAAAATAAAGCTAAGAGCGTCGAGATTATGAATAAACTTCTTTTCATCCAGGAAACTTGTACGTGGCCATGCAGACAGCATTCACATAACCCATCCTCATGTGTCATTAGGCGCTTTAAAGGACGCTTTAAATATCACCTCTTTCAGG
>JAXCGZ010006775.1:7500-12500 GCA_037179515.1 Halocaridina rubra
TATTATTATTATTATTATTATTATCATTATTATTATTATTATTATAATTATTATTATTATTATTATTATTATTATTATTATTATTATTATTATTATTATTATTATTATTATTATTATTATTATTATTATTATTATTATTATTATTATTATTATTACTATTATTTGTTTTATTATTATTATTATTATTATTATTATTATTATTATTATTATTATTATTATTATTATTATTATTATTATTATTATTATTATTATTATTATTATTATTATTATAATAATTATTATTATTATTAGTAGTAGTAGTAGTAGTAGTAGTAGTAGTAGTAGTAGTAGTATATAAAAAAAAGTTTCAAATGCTTAAGAAATATATTCTTTCACTCTTAAAAGTATAATCATATATTTTTTTTTATTTTGTGTTGGAATGAAGCACCAAAAACAAAAAACAAAAAAAATTGGGAAAGTTTGTTTTCAGATATTACTACATTTATCACAGTTATAGTATTAAACATAATTCAGGCAAACTCAGGGATATGAAGAAAAAGTTTCCCAATTTTCTTCATTACATGCTGGATGATGTTGGGAAAACTGTATATATCATTCAGAAAATACATTAGAGTTTAAAACACTGATAACTACTTCAAGATAAATCCTGGAAGGAATATGAACAAGAAATTTGCGAGCCGTATTGTTTCCATAGATGTCTCAACTCATTTGATATTAATATCATTACATTTATTATCAAAACAAGTTCAGACCTGAACTTTAATTGAAAGAATGGACAGCATTTTTCCTTTTTCACTAGCATGGTCTTAATTCATACAGTAATATTTTTTTAAAATGATTTCACGAGTGATGCCAAACTATCAACAGAATACCGATTTTTTTTATTTGCCTAAATAGCTGAATGTGGTAATGCAATTCTAATAATATTAATAAGGTGTCCAATTTAATAAATGCCTTGGAAATATTGGTAGCTATTATATATTCTTGACTTTTACAGTGTCAGGAAACTGTTTATACTATACAGTAGGATGCTGTTTCATGTATTTTTTAAATGTTAATCATAAAGGGGGATTCCCCTTACAAGGATGAAATCCAACCTCATGAGAGCTTCTTCGACAAATGATAAACCAATAAACATAAAAAAAGTTATTCCACATCATGTGATATAATAAGTCTTTGGAATGATAAGACTATCATTATACTATTCCTGCTAATTCCTATTTTGTTTTGTTTTTGATAATTAGTGGTGAATAAATACCGTTAGCTAGGATTATAAATGAAGAGAATTCTCTCATCCACAATACATAGCAATAGGAACATATGCAAAATATAGAATATCGAATCAGTGTATATTTGCGAAATATACCTCATAACTACCCCGAAAAGGATTCGAGCCTAAAATACGCCAATATACTTTGAATGTACAAAAGTAGCTACCGTCTATACTTTCACAGAAGTTCTGCAAAAAGTTGAATATTTCTCTGCTGATTGCAAAAATACAAGAGGGATGCATTATTCAGCTGCGATTTTTCATAAAAAAAAAATATTTCTTCTCCTTGTACTGAAAGCACCAACAACATTTAGGAAGTTTGCATCCGGCATAGATGCAAACTTGGTTATTTTTTCTAAGTATTGCTTACACAGCCTATAAACACCAGAGCCAATTTCAAATAAGAGGGAGGGTGAGATTTCATATTCCATAGTCTATTTAATCTAAGTAAGCTCAGTGAGTACACCCTTAGCTGTGAGGAAGGAGTAGTATTGTAAAATCTTCACAAGGCTGGAAGTTGATTAAAGACTAAATGCCTGTCAAATAGAAACTAATGTAAAAAATTTACGATTGTTCTTCTGAATTGTATGTGTTTATTATACTCGTAAAACATCTGCTAAAAGTGGGTCACTCAAAAGGTAGACAGGCAAGGACATTCTACAATGAGGCCCAACAGCTGCAGGTGGTTTACCCCCATCGCTTCTTCACATGCAAGTCCAATCACACCCGTCCATCATAGTTCACTGAGTTAGCAGGTGCAAGATATCCTTTTTGGCCCGCATCATTTTAATAATAATTATAATAATGATAATAATAATAATAATAATAATAATAATAATAATAATAATAATAATAATAATAATAATAATAATAATAATAATAATAATAATAATAATAATAATAATAATAATAATAATAATAATAATAATAATCATAATACTAATAATACCAATAATACCAATAACAACAACAACAATAATAATAATAATAATAATAATAATAATAATAATAATAATAATAATAATAATAATAATAATAATAATAATAATAATAATAATAATAATAATAATAATAATAATAATAATAATAATATTGATGAGACACTTAAGAATTTCACTCATTTCTTTTTAGGATATTTGCAATATACTTTACAGTTGTTGTCAGAGTAACTTAGCAAAGATATTGTGTTCTTTTATATGTAAACGAATATCTGCCAAGATCTATAATTTACAACAAAACTACCCTCCCTTTTGTATCTTTCAATAACTTTCCTCACTCTCCAATTTCTCTTCTTAATCAGTCTGTCATATCAGAATCCGATTCTCTGTACACCCATACATAACTCTCTCTCTCTCTCTCTCTCTCTCTCTCTCTCTCTATATATATATATATATATATATATATATATATATATATATATATATATATATATATATATATATATATATATATATATATGAAGCCACAGTGGATAACTTGAAATTTGAGGTACATGTGGACATTTTCAGATGCCATTTTGAAGTCATATATTATTCTGTCAAAGGTTAAAGGTCAGAGTTTGAATCTGTTTACCATATCATATATATTTAAAATAAGCATCTACAACAACTGCGCTGGAACGCCAGAATTTCATACATGAAACAGCTCTCCCTCATCAGCAGCATGAAATGATGAAAACAATACTAAATTCCAAGAGTATTCAATATGATAACGCAACTCAATATACCAACATTAATACATCATTGCTTCGGAGGTATCACAATAAATAATATATTTACACATTAAAAAACAGACGATAAGTCATTCTAGGCGATAATTATAACTGATATAGCTCCAGTACCATCCTAATTTTCAGGTATTTTTCTGTGCATGTGAACAAAATTTTTAATATTAAAGGAAGCATGTAAATTTTCAGTAGCAAAAAAAAAAATGGCCACATATATAGTGTTTTCTTTCTCCTACCTTAATTTCCTATCCCATGCAAAGGGTACACACTCACTCCGACACACACTGCAGTATCCACAGCGTTCTTACGTTTTAGCACTTCTGTTTCCGATTTCCAATTCAAAGCTTCATCGACATCCTTATTATACCGCCTTAATAGAGTTCTATGGTAAGAGAAGGCAATCACCTTATGTTGTTCTTTGTAGGCAGAATCGATGAGGTGAGATGGAAATATTCATCCATTCACTATTGTGCGGATGCTCTATTACTGCATGTCGTGGGGCAGAATCAATGGTCTTTACTACTGCATCAGAGTTTGCTTTAATCATTGATTTGTACGAATAGCTTAGATATGTAACTGGCAGCACATGTATAGTATAATATTATTATTATTATTATTATTATTATTGTTATTATTATTATTATTATTATTATTATTATTATTATTATTATTATTATTATTATTATTATTATTATTATTATTGTTATTATTATTATTATTATTATTATTAATATTATTATTATTATTATTATTATTATTATTATTATTATTATTATTATTATTATTATTATTATTATTATTATTATTATTATTATTATTTTTGTTATTATTATTATTATTATTATAATTATTATTATAATTATTATTATTCTAGCTACCTTGGCTGTCTCCCCCAATTGGGGGGTAGCCGACATCAAAAAAGAAACAATAAGGGGATTACTTTGCTCTATGGGCAATGACGAGGGAGCTAGCGATCGTTCCGATGGCACTGCTGGAATGCCACAGCCCATCCTCCAGGCTCTTCCACAACCTGCGTCGCTTCATAAATGCCAACTCCCCTAATGCCCTTACCACAGGGCTACCTCTGTAAGATGTAGCTCCGTGGTAAAAGCATATGCTCATCAGAGCTGCGTCACAATCAATCGCCACTCATTCCTATTCCTAGCATGCTCACTTGATAACTCAAATCCATCCTTCTATCATTCAGGGTTCGCCTTACTCCATCCATCCATCCAAACCTAGGCCTCCCTCTAGCATTTAACCCATCAACTCTCGCATTCCTCACTTTTTTCAGCAGTCTTTCAACATCCATCCTCTCCATATGACCAAACCATCTTAGAACATTCAAATCTACTCTGGCTGCAAATTCTTTCCTCATACCCGCTCTTGCTCTCACCACTTCATTCCTAACCCTATCCAACCGAGATACACCAATCATACTCCTCAGGCATTTCATCTCAAACACAATTAGTTTCCGTCTCTCACTTACTTTCATACCACATAACTCTGATCCATACATCACGGTTAGCGCAACCAATTTCTCATACAAAACATTCTTAACATTCATTTCCAACCCTCTATCCTTCATCACTCCTTGCAACGCACCCAGCACTTTACATCTCCTTCCACTCCACCATTTGCAGCTATAACCGAGCCTAAATACTTAAACTGATCAACTTCCTCAAGTGTTTCTCCATTCAACATCACATTCAATCCAGCACCATCCTTATTTCTTGTGCACCTCATAACCTTACTCTTTCCCACATTCACTTGCTACTTCCTTCTCTCACACATCATTCCAATTTCTGGCACTAACTGACACAGCTTCTCCTTTGAATCTGCCACTACCACAATATCATCTGCAAACAGCAACTGATTCAGCTCCCACTCGTTATCATCCCCATCTACCATTCTCAAACCTCGACCACGCACTAGTTCATTCACCTCTCTTACGACTCCATCAATATACAAATTGAACAGCCATGGTGACATCACACATCCCTG
>JAXCGZ010006775.1:25000-26754 GCA_037179515.1 Halocaridina rubra
GTCCCGGCTGGCAGAAAGTCCTTCTCCAAGGAATGACAAGCCCGGACCAAGGACTATGACCACCAAGCTGCCACTTGTACTGAACAAGTCAAACCACAGTACAATTCCCATGCTTGTTCCCTTGTCAGGTTGACTGTCGGCCAGTACTTCTGAATTCAAGACCCAACATCACACCGTTGGGACAAGGTCTGATTAGTTAAGGTCTGCGGGAGTTCCAGAGAGTAAGAGTTACGTCTTCCCAGTAAATGAGTCTGGTGGTGGAATCGTTGACATCTCCGTCCAGTGCCCTCTCCTAGTGTTAACCCTTTCCCCCAGGTCACTGTGGCCTCTTGCTCAGCATCAAAAAGTCCTGTAAATAATCCCCTAACTGTACCACGTTGTTCACCTCAACTCATGGAAACGAGAGTCCGTTCATAAGGTTTTATGAGAGTGAGGGGGGTAGGAGGTGTGGATATAAAACTATTAAGTGGTCCTTTAATAAGCTGGTTGGCCATTTACATACTAGGCTGTAGTTGGTACATTTTACAGATAGGTGACAAGCAATTCAAATGTTGGAGCCTTGAAACGATATATGGTATTGTGAACAAATCAGTTAGTGAACGGGGTAGTTTGTGGAGAACAGCAAAGGATAAGTTCTGTTCATAAGTAATGCAATACTATATAATTAGTCGTATATCAGCCGTAGTCACATATCAACCTCGGACCCTGCTACTCGTGTATCAGCTGTTGTCGTGCGTCAGCCTCGGACCCTATTAGTCATGTATCAGCTTCTTGAACTATCAGTCACGTAAGTCTAGTGAGTATCCCGTTTGCTCAGGTGTATAGTATCAGGTGTATTGTCTTTTGTAAATTTATGTATGTATACTCAGGTGTATAGTCTCTTGTAAATATACATGCACATATTTTCTCATAAAAGACTTCAGGGTCAAAACCGAGTGTTTATTTCAAGAACCTAGATCAACAATACGAAGCTGGATATTCCTATATTCCAAGTTCATCCCAAATTAACTTACATATGCTAGATGTGGGTGAAAATAGAGGCAACTTTCACTTCATTTCTTCAATAGAAATAGAGTAAAGGGGGAAGGCGCATGTGTGATGTAGAGGGAGAGACAGAGAAGTAAAATATGGATGGCACCTTTGAAAGGATGCGGCCTTGTTTGGGGCCAAAGAAGTGTAATTTCCACCGACAAAGTTCAACATGGTGTCAGTACAAAAAGAAACGTGAAAATTAAGTTAATAAAAATATAAGATCTAACTTAAGTTAAGGTAATCTAATATTAATAAAATAATTAAAAAAACAAAAGAGCGGAATCATCGTTTTAATCCAATTGGAAATGTATATACACAGCAGAGGAAGCCTCAAAGAAAAAGAAATAATCTAACATAGATGCCATACTTGTAGTTCAAACCCGTAATTACATGACATTGTATACCTCAATATTTATAGACCTTTAGTAATAAGGATGGAAAAGCCCATTAAATAAAACAACGAAAATATATATATAAAAAGTACATATTAATTTCGTGACCTAAGCTGGCCACCTTCTCAAAGTACAATGGCAAGAGATACAACTAGCAAAACAGAAGAAAACTTGAAAAGAAGGAGACAAAAAAGCCGTCCCCAGGAGTCTTAAACATGGGATTATTAGATAACAATCTTAAATGCCCGCCGGGGTTACTCAGTAATAGCCACAAACAGGCCGCAAAAGGAATTAAAGTCCATACTTGGCTAAATTATATTAACAGAAGAC
>JAXCGZ010006776.1:0-5000 GCA_037179515.1 Halocaridina rubra
ACTTACATAATGTACGTAGAAATAAACTGTCTTGAAATATATTCAAGACAATAATATTGAAAACTGCAGGAGGGGAGAAGCCACAACATTTTTGAAATGTTCAGGAATTTACCCCAACAATAAAAAAATAATATTTCGACAGACTGAATTAAGTGGTACAGCTAGCTTATACATGTCAATAAATGAAGACATAACAATTTTGTACTGGAAATTGTTTCTAAAACACTAAAATGACAGAAAGTATTATAATAAATCAAAATATATTTTGTCCTGTGTGAATCTCTGAAGAAAATAATAGAAATCAACTATGAATAATTATAAGGACTTTCCGATTCTTGAATTATTTTCATTTTGATATTTCCTTATCATATTGTTGTCCTGAGACAGCACAAATATTTGGGCGCGAAAACACCGTTTGGTTTCGGTTTTACGTCACGAACTCCCTTTTCTACTAAGGGCTAGGACGGTTGCCTTGTTGCGAAGGACTTGTTTTGGCAGATGTAATCGTTACCCTGAGTGTATGTCCTTACTAACCTCAATCCGTGACGGGGTGCGAACCCTCGACCTGCAGCCTCAGAGTCACGGACGCTACCATTTTGCCACGGAGACTACTTGGGCGCGAAAACACCAAATTCAATAAATTTATCAGAATAAATACAATTAAGTAAATGATTAAAACAGAAGATTGAAGCAACGTATGCAATTTCTACCCCTCAGTTTCCCGCTCTTAAACCCAGTAAATAAAAAAAAAAGGTTGAAATTATGACAGGAAGCCAATAAGTAAACAAATGAAGAACAGATAAGAGACGACAGTGGCACTATGACACTCGCCCATGGCGTCAAATGCCGTAGTCCGACATCTCATCGAACTTTCGACGACTCATTTTGGCGTTTATAATCGACTTATCCGCTTTTTAAAACAAAAATTTTATTAAATACCGGAAAAGCACTCCCTACACCTCCCTAAACATCGCTGGCTATTGTTGGCAATGAGAGTTTGGGGGGGGGGATTACAAACGCGTCTAGATGTTCTTCTTCTTCCAATATTCTCTTGGAAGAATAGGGCCTTTATATTGGTTCTCAAAAAAATATACAAGGGGATATAAATATTATCTTATTATGCTATCTACAGGGGTTACATTTTTATGGATCCTATTATTTAAATAATTATAGCTTATTTTATTTGCGAATCGTCATGGAATGATGGTTAGGTTAGTTTTTGTAAGGTTAACTAATTTTGATTTTATTCTATAGGAGGGCTAAAACCGCAAACTTTAACTTTAACTTTTTAATATGTGATCTACCGGAGAATTTATATTGAAATCAAATGTTTATGGATACTAGTATTAGTGACATATAATTTACTCTGTTATAATTACCAGGAATACACTGAAATCTGCACTTATTAACCGAACATGAAACTGACTCTTAGTTTACGTGTCCTTGATCCAATAATATAAATTAGCTTAATTCAGATTTGAACATATTCATATGAAATTACAGTATCTTTTGTTATTGGTTGAATACGATAATTGTTAATATATTTTTTTCCAAAAGTGCCTGCGAATAAATATAGAAAGACTTTTATACATGACAATAACAGAATTAGAAATGTCTTTTATTAAATCGATTGCCAAATATTCAGTATACATACAGGAATAAATATGTACATTATATTCAGAGGCACTAGCCTGCTGAGCAAGAGCTCCTTGGCAGGCAGTTTCATATACGTTTCACATAATTTAAAGTATGAAGGCAATAGTTAACAAAAGCTCCAATATAGCAATCTCATGCTTATCTTGTAATAAAAAATAGTAGCCTGACCTTAACCTGGACATAATGATGCACCAATACTGTATTAAGTATTAATCAACTGCCTGATTTTGCCTAGTAAATAAATGCTGTTTGAGTTTCTTTTTAAATAAAGTTGTGCCAGTTATTGTTTTTAAATCTTCTGGTAATGCATTCCAACATTTTGGGCCAAAACAGTGAATAGAAAATTTGTACAAGGTTGTTGTCGGCTGTGGACATATCAAATTTATATTGTTACCTCTGGTTCCATGGTTGTGTTGAATAAATCTAAATAATTTTCTATTATCGTTAACATCACTATGTATAATAATAAGACAGAAATATTGTATCAAGTAATCAAATTTAAGCAAGTTTAGCTCCTTGAATAAAGAGGAAGTTGAGTCATATTTTCCACTATATGTAATAGTTCTGATCAGTCTTTTCTGAGTTACAAATACATCCCTTACAATTGACGGCCAAGTACAACCCCAGATGGACAAACAGTATATAATATGAGGATAACACAGGGAATAGTATATGCTTTTTAAGGCCTCATTTGTTAGGTTATGGCGAATTTTATACAAAATTACACACGTCTTGGACAGTTTTGAGCAGACAGATTGAATATATTTCCAACTTAAATTTTCATCAATAATTAATCCCAAAAAATTTCTTACAAGCAACTCTTAACTTCATACCCATTCATATTAACTTGACCAATATTGTGTACTACAGATCTATTTTGAAATAAGATATAGTCAGTTTTGGAAACATTTAGCTTTAATTTATTAAGAGACCCAGTTGTTAATTTTTTCTAGTTCACTATTTAAAACAGAATGCAGGTGGTCAAGGTTATTATCATGCAAGAGAAGATTGTGCTAATTTCTGCATAAAGGTAGTACATGTAGTGTCACAATTAGTCCCCATGAATGGGGGTGGACAGGGAGAGATTGGTGCAGAGCAATCAAGACAGGAGGCCCAATTTAACATCTCATGGTGGGCTCAAAACAGCATCAGTCTCCCCATGACTCACTCACACTACCACTTGGCCACCACAAAAAGGCTCAACAGTTTGTCAAAAGTTCAGTAACTTTATATCTTAAAAAATGCAGTAAATATTACAGTAGACTTTATGAAAGGAGAGATAGTGTTCCTAACAGTCTAAGCTACACACCGACGGCTTAGATAAGAAATCCAAGAGTATGGAGACACCAAACTAGAAAGGCAAAGCAAGGTATAAGAATTAGGAAAATGAAAATGCAAAAGAAAAAAAATCCGATTAACGGATCTACATTTTCGGCTTCCAAAGTTATCAATGGAGCTGGGAGGGGTCTATGGAAGAAGTACAGCTGAATAACTGTTAAGAATATGAAGCATAGATGACGAGATGGTCAATATGAATACACAGAGATATGTCTTATTTGAAGTAGGAAGCAGGTTTGGACACCTGGCAATGGACATAAAAGATGATAATCAGTAGGGCAAGAAATCACAGAATTAATGTGAAAAAGCAAGCCTCCCTGGGGTTCTTAGCAGTGTGTGAAATGAAAGCTCTCTTTCAAATCAAGGCTCCAAAATTTTTGAAATAACTGCTAAAAAAGTGACAAAAAAAGCAAAGCTTCTTGGAGTACTAAGTAGAGCATAGAAATAGAGCTCTTTTTTTCAAAGCAATCACCAAATTGTTATATATAACTGATAAAGTATGAGAACTGAGCCTAGGTGCAGGTAATAAAACTTATTGGCACTCAGGGTATAGCTTAAACAAAAATAATTTACCATAAGTGCAAGTAAAAATAAACGAGTTGGCACTCAGGGTACAGTGTACTTTAAAACAACTTATGTCAAAGGGTATAACTATTAAGAAATAAAAGAGATGGACATGTAGTAAAACGGATTGCTAACACAAACTGAACATATGCGTTTGATTGGTTAGGATACCAAGAAATAATGGACAATTGGCATAGATTTAGAAAACAGCATATGCTTATATTTCTCTCTCAAACAATATATCCAAAACATTTAAACTACAAATTCATAATTAATTTTATTGATAGCTCTAAATATTACAATCATTAAAGTAAGGTACATAAACTGTAGTGAAAGACTAAGTGAATATATTTTTACAACAAATTCATATGACCTAAATAATTAATGATATTAAAAAATCGGCTTAGTAAAAAATAATATTACAAAAAACAGAAAGAAAGATCATGACATATCTAAGTTTTTTCTCTAAAATCTTACAGAAAAAAATTAAAGCTGGTTCATAAATATACTCATGGTTATCAAAGCTTTGACTTGGACTCCAACAACAAATAAAATTAATTATTCAATATGCAGTGGTTGCATATTCAACAAAGAAAAAAATATATAGCAAAACTTATGAAAACACACATTTTATATAAAGAGACCTTTACAAAAATAACCAGTTTTTTTACTTGGAACGTTTCCTTTATAAGCTGATTATCAATACATCATATAACATTATACAACTTTATGTAAGTAAACTTACAAATAGATCTCATTTTTAATGTGTCACTATTAGTCCTCATATAAGGATGGACACAGACTGAAGCTGGGGAATTAAGGCTGGATGCCCTTCCTATTGTCCCACCATGGGTTTGAACACGGGTCCGTTACCTCCCGAGTCGAACATTCTACCACTACGCTACACCGGTTCCCAGTAAATTTACAAATAGATTTCTTTTTGCCACTATCTGTTTGGTTCATTTAGATAATAGTAAAAATTCACAGTTAATGAATTCACTGGTAAAATAAATTGGATACTGGCAGTGTTATAACATGACTCCATTTCCGGATAGAATTCACAACAAGAAATGAGGTAATGCACGCTATACTGATATTCAAGCATTGTGCAAAATTGTTGACTTAAATTTATATAAACGTAGCTCTCTTAGGATGGCAGTGGTCGAGATTTATCAGTGAATATGACTGAAAATACTGCTGTGGAAGAAATAATACCTAAAAATCCTCCAGAACTTTACCCAAAGCTAAAAGAACATAAATTACTCCTTTATGAACTCTGTATCAAAATTTTTTTCTTTTACAGACACCATATCCTGCCATACCAGCAGGTAATCAAAAATTAATATATATATATATATATATATATAATATATATATATATATATATATATATATATATATATATATATATATATATATATATATATATATATAAATGGGCA
>JAXCGZ010006776.1:10000-26692 GCA_037179515.1 Halocaridina rubra
CTTAAGGGGGAGACAGAGCATCACTCTTTGATTCTCTCCACATCCTAAGATTTTACTATAGGACTTTTTCTTGCTCATAATTTGGTAGAGGAGGTGACGATGGTTAGGCTTATTTTAAAATTCTGTTAAACTGATCCTTTGGCTATCATTTTAGTCTCTCTGCTAGTTGAACAGGACATGAAAAACTAAGTATTTCTGAAATTTACCAGAATCCAGTATATCTCAACACATTCTTATTTGTAGTAAGTCATATGAGGTGAAAACTCGTTTTACAAAATATCAATTATCAACTGATCAAGGCCCATCCAGTACAATAATAAAGCATGGTACTGACTCTTCTTTTCTTTAAAAATGCTAGTTAAAACTTCCTGTATGCTTTATTTTCATATCAGATGCTAGCCTTTTTCTAGCCAGGACTACATGAAACTGAAGGTCTCTTATGACATCATTACAAAATTGTATTGCAGGACAAATGACACTGAAAGACCATTTGAACTATGTGAAATCCGTGTGAAAATTATTATTTACTTACCTCTGAGGCAACATATAAGAGACTTCTTCTTTTCTGAGAACTTTTGCAACTTGAGGATTATGTTTGCTGAAAAATCTGACTTTTTCTATTGGGTTCTTGTCTCCCATACCGTAATTCAATCGTAACTCATGAATCTCTAATTGATCCCTAGTGAGGGAACTGCCTGGTGGTATTTTAAAAGCCAACAGAGTCATTAAAGTGTTCTTATCCTGCAAAAAAAAAAAAAAGTAGTTAGTAACATTTTTTAAATATTCAGAGGTGTGGCTATATTTTCATTCATTGCATGACCAAAATATGTTTTCCAATTTAAACTTAACAATAAAACACTTAACATACACAGAGTAAGTAAACAGTGTCAGACACTCGAATTTTTTTTCAACTGCTGACCATGATACAAAAATCGCCACAATTTTTTACTTTTGAGAATTGGAGTCTGCATATACTGTAGGGAATAAATTCCTTATTATGTACGGAACAAATGCTGCAGATATTGAAGCTTTTTGCCATATTTTGTGTAGACTGGGGGAGTCTTTATCTCTAGTAAATAAATAAATAAATAAATATATATATATATATATATATATATATATATATATATATATATATATATATATATATATATATATATATATATATATATCCATCGAGGGTTTTGTAACTTAAATATACAAAACCTACTGAAAAAAATTTATATTATTAACTTACCATGCTTCCAGAAGTGGGGTAAGTCTGACCAATATAGGAATAAAGCTTTCTGGTGAGAATGTTACGCAAAATTTGCTGTGCACTGAGTAGATCCGGATGATCACCTTCAGCGCGTAAAATGGTGCCAAAGACATCGTCTGAGAGGTAGGTATAGGCACTCATGTCATCGCACACATCACCCAAGTAGTACTTACGGCTGTAACAAATATGACGATTATGATATTAAGAGCTAATGAATGTGAACTAAACTATTTTCTCACATGTAATGAGTATAACATCCAGTAATTAAGAGGCCAATTATTTTTCATTATGGGAATAAGGTAGAAATTTGTTGCAAGTATCGAAATTTATCAGTTTTCATTTACATCTGTGGAAGTAGAGTGCTCGACTTTGGAAGGGACAGACCAATGTTCGAGTCCATGTCAAGGAGACAAGAAGGCTATCAAGCCTCGATTCCCCAGTTTCAATCCTTTAGTGTTCACCCCCAAATGGGGACTAATAGTGACACATAAAGAAAACAAAATAATAACTCAGAAACTCAACTTACTAGTTTACACATGCAATGATTAGTTTTCAATACCTAATATCATCCCCATTTAAGAAAAATCTAAAATAAAGTCTGCTGAGCCTTTAAGAAAAATTTTAAGATATTACAGGCAATGCACAATTACTAACCCGTTTGAACCACGATACTGGATCTGCTTATCTGCATACAAGAATGCATCAATCAACCTTAAAAAAAAACATAAAAAAAAGTTTAACAGATATGTAGTAATTTTCATAATTGAAGTATAAATAAAAGTTTAACAGATATGTAGTAAGTTTAATAATTTATGTATGAATAATTTCTAAAGTCTTATTGCTTTATTTACATCTTCCAGTATTACAAATGTTTAACAGTGATGTAATACTTAGAATAAATTAAGATAATAAGTAACTACTAAAACTCTTAGCAAAATTATTTACATCTTCCATTCTTACTGCGTAGCTTAACAAACTTAAGAGATATTACACCTTATTATATTTACTGTATTTACTCCTACTCCTAACAAATACATATCTGTTAATTGAAGGGAGACGAATTAGAACTTGCTACAAAACTGAAATAACAGACTTAAAGTACTGTGATGTCTCCTCATGGGTCTAATATCAGAGAGAGCGTTACAAACTAGAGAAGGGATCGTAACCCTGAAACAGCAATTATGATACAGATAGAGAAACAGGAGGAAATCGCAGAAAAGACACAAAATGCATAAATACTTAATGGTTCAAGATTAAGCTAAGTAAGTATGTTAATATTATAACTAACAGTCAAACAACAATTCAGAATGTCATTATTATTACTACATTATTATAATTATTAAAGAGTTGTCATATTTGAAAAAAATATAAAGTTCCTTACATGGAATCTACAATTTCGTAACACAAACTAAACATGTTACTTACATTGAATCTATAGTTTTCACAACTCTGTGTTGATAAGCAGTCTTATGAAGAGCTCGACGGGTATAAAACATGTGATACAGGCTGTCAACCTCTTTATCACGAAAGCAGATTTGAGGACCTTCATCTTCTACATTAATCACTCGGGAAAACTTGATCAAACGCTGGTAATCAAATTTTACCTGTAAATGCATGAAAAATCACCTGTAAATTCAGAAAAAAATAACTTTTACTTTACAACTAATACATTTCCATACAGTATCTTCTTCATGGTCTTTTGTTTACAGTCAGGCAACTGCACATCACAGAGGAAACATTACTATTATAATCTTCACTGAAGACTAGCCTTGCATGCCTCCCTTGTGGATGACCCAAGCAGGGTGGTAGGGGGGGGGGGAATGTGGTCCTTTAACCCACTAAGAAGAGTAAATAATGCATGTGTTGGATCGTGGTGAATGTGTTTCATTGGTTCAGCCACCCCCCTTACAAGGGGATATGGGGCCATGTACAGCATACAGACAGATAGATTATAAACCTTAGCTTATTCCATAGTGGTTTCTCTTTTCCCAATCATACAATCTTCTATTCAGTCACTGTTATACCAAGGTAATTAATGAATTATTTTATGTAACTTCTTATGTGTCAAAACTAGCAGTATTCATTTCATTCTCTAGATTAAAGAATCATAATCCCACAATTTTTTTTTTCTGTCAAATTGTAGAACTGCCACGCTACAATTTCTACAAACACATTTTATCTTGAAACGTCTTAAATACCTTTTATGAACTGCATTCATAGAAATATATTCCTTTGCATAGTGTTCTATGGTATCTGTTATTACTTTACATCCTCAAATCTCAGAAGCATTAAATATAACAAGAACAAAATATTGCTACAGATTAGTGTATGGTAAACAATGATAAACTTTCTAAACATACCTCTATGCCAAGACTATGTCCATCTCGCAAAAAATAGTCCCATTTATCAACATCAATGCCAGATCGCTTGTTAGCTACAATCTGAAATCATAATAATTCCAGTTAAACTCACTGTCTGCAAATGTTCATGATAATTTCTAAAAAAGAGTTACAAAGAAGAAAATTAATAAAATAATCTGAATAAATATATTTTGTATATTATCATTATGCACTTTCAAATGTCCTTATGAATATTTATTCTGAGGAAATGAGGTCTTGATATGAACGGGCACCGCAGCACCCCTCTTGAATACAAGGCTGACAAACAGAATAACAAGCTGGAAAAGCACAGACACATGATACAAAGCTTGTGCCGTTAGTTATGAGGGAAGACAGAAGTACTCAGATGTACCGCTGACAGAAGGGTAGTTATGGTATAAGCTTTCAAATTCTCCATTCTATACGGCACAAAGACATAAAGTGGCACTTAAGACTATACATTATAGTACTACTTAATCACATGGGTATAAATTTCTACAATGGCAAATTATATTTCTTTTTACCTCATAGAGAAATCCTTTGCTTCTGTTCCTTCCTTCGTATGGCCAAGTAGCGCCATTTATAATCTTTGGGCCTCTGATAAGTTCCTTGATAAATAACAAATCTCTCTCATGAAGGTTATACATTCTGAAGTACTCGTGGAGATTATTCTCTTCAATTAGATAATCAAACATTCTGACAGAAGCGTCTTCATGCTGGAAAAAATATACATATCAACAATTAATCAAACGACTGTAGTGCAATTCCTATCTGGTTTATAAGGCCAAGCATTGTAATAGCATAAAACTATATACTCTTTACTCTACGGACTTTAGGCATATATATGCATACACTACAATGCGTGACTTTTCATAGAAAAAAAAAAAGAAGCACAGGGTTCCATTACACACTGTCAAGCCTTACCACATCAGTCATTTGTTTAAAAAAAAAGCATGGAGGATGGAATTACTTGATATTACGTATTACCCTTTTTAGTTGGGTTTTACAACAAAGGAATAAGAAATGAATATTCCTCCTCCCCCATCATAAGGAATAATGTAACAAAACAGTACAATGAATGGTAATTGGAGGGTCTTTAGTCCTCCAGCTTTTTTGACAAGGACGTGAACCTCTAGAACTAAGTAACATAGGATTACTTATGAGTTTACTAGGCTCGCTTATAATATTTTTAACTGAACCACATTATTTCAAAACAATGTAGTCTACACTAGATGACTTTTATTAACTACAGAAATTTCAACTTACTGTCCAGTTTTTATCAGGTCGAGCTCTAGTGACAAAATCTTCCCAAAGGTGACTAAATGGCCCATGACCTAGATCATGGCAAAGGCCAGCCAGCTGCACACATAGTACATCCTCAGGACTTATGTTCAGGTCAGGTTGGCGAGATTGCAAGGCACAAACAAGCTGACCAGCCAAGTGGCACACACTGTAAAGAAAAAATTAAAATTATGGGCATCTCACAAGATTATACGGCTATGATTTTCCTCTATCACGTAAAAAGGGGTCAAACAGATGAATGTAATGTGTAGTGCCAATGGATAAAGTACTCATAAATATATAAGTCCATGAATTAATAACATAATTGGGTGGAAATTGTAGCCCACAAATAAAGCAAATTCATCTCTATATATTCTTCTTAAGGAAAAGCTAAAAACTATAAAATACACTATAGAAATCTCCTTATCACCTTAGTCAAACTTTCATAATGAGATATTTTAGCACAGAATAAACACTTGAATATTCAAAGATATAATTGTCCCATTGCTGATATAAAAAATTAATTTCTCACTTATAAGTAAGACTGACATGGGCGAAAGGCAGTTAGCAGTAGGAAATCGGAAGTGACAGTAATACAAGGAGGAAACACCCGTCTATCCGGATGAATTGCACGACTTAGACTACCTACATTTCCTCAGTGTGGTACTGATAGCTACCAAATGTCAGGAACACACAGTCTCTGTAATGCCTTTATTACCAGTTACTAGTAGGTTATTAATTCATCTGAGATTGTTTATGAACTTACCCAAGACAGTGCTCAAAGCGGTTGTGTGCAGCTGCTGGATAAACAAAGTACGTAGAACCCAACTGCTTCAGATTCCTGCAGAATTTAAAGTAGGTATGAATTAAATAGATTCATTTTCATTACAATAAAGAAAAATTCTCTAACTTATTTATCAAAAGATGAAACAATCTTCACAACAGAATCATATCAAAAAAATGAAGTCAATTTTAACCTAATTTGAGAAAATTATGCACTTCATTACATTAATTAATTCCTTTTAGCTTGTAAATTTGTACATAATCATTTTATATGAATGCAATGCCAGTCACTATTTAACATTATACGAAGATAACTATAATTAGCACATGTTATACTGTTATATCATTAGCATTTAAAGAATTAGATGGCAGAGAGTTTTTTCGCAGAAAGTAATAACATCATGTTACTATTTATACACAAACATATTTTGCTTCAATAAACTCAAGTTTCTCACAGCACATTAATAATTTCTAATATTCATGGATTTATTAATTACAATCTTATATATACAAAATCTCATATCATATACAGTACAGTAAACTTATCACTCCATTATTATCTAAAAATCTCAGATAAGATTTTGCCTTGGCCTGCATTATCCATAGTATGCTTGTGAAAGAGACTAATTATATATACTTGGTTATTATCAAAAGTTGCATACCTTAATCTCTGAAACTGGGGCACGTTACCTTGGCCTACATAATCCTTGGTATGCTTGTGAAAGAGACTAATCATACATGGTTATCATTAACGTAAGTTGTATACCTTAATCTCTGAAACTAAGGAGTGTTACCTTGGCCTGAATAATCCTTGATACGTTTGTGAAAGAGACTAATCATACCTGGTTATTATTAACGGAAGTTGCATACCTTAATCTCTGAAACTGAGGGGTGTAACCTTGGCCTGCATAATCCTTGGTACACTTGTGAAAGAGACTAATCATACCAGGTTATCATTAACAGAAGTTGCATACCTTAATCTCTGAAACTGGGGCGTGTCCACTAATTTGACGCACAAAGGGTGTAAAGAGATGGCGCCATGAACAGGATCGTTAAATATCTTCTCGGTCACATCCAAGATGCCCTGAGTTGGCATGTTGGTGTCTGCTTCGTATCCGGGTCTCATGCTGGAAAAAGAGTTTCTATGTGTGAATGTGTGTTGGTAGTAGGCCTCTGGCGCAGCTTTAATTAGCTCATAAGCCTACTTAATCAATGAGTGTGAATGGAGAGCTGGTAGATCTCTGCCATGGCTTTAAGTAGCCTGTAAGTCTCAGGCTCATGAATGGTAGAACCTTGGAGATTTGGAATCACCTTGAAAATATTAGGAATTGGAAAGTACCAAAGGTTTATTTGCTAATGTAGTTACCGTGGCTCAAGAGGTAGCGTCCACGATAGGCGTCAGGTCGAGGGTTCGCGCCCCGTCACGGTCTGACGTTAGCAAGGGCATACACTCAGGGTAATGATTACATCTGCCAAAACAACTCCTTTGCAAGAAGGCAACCGTCCTAGCCCTTGGTAGAAAAGGGAGTCCGTGACGTAAAACCAGAACAACAACAACTGTTTCAAAAATGGTTTAATCTCTTTGAGGGGGGGTTGTTTTAATTTCCTCAAATATGACAGAAGTGAATAGTGTATTTTTTTCCTGATTTAGCTGCTAAGTTCCTGGTAATTAAGAAGACCTCTTATTGTTGCTATGAAGTGCAAAACCAAAGGCAATGATACTATATAAAGTTATCCATGGCGTACAATGGATGAATTGAGACTGTCTGTATAGGCAAAAAAGCAGAGAAAACAACCAAAAATATAAACAGCAACTATCACTTTTGAAGAGCTAGGGCTCGAAATTTTTCATGGAACCTAGAAAAGAAATGCAAGTCCAGAGAGAGAGAGAGAGAGAGAGAGAGAGAGAGAGAGAGAGAGAGAGAGAGAGAGAGAGAGAGAGAGAGAGAGAGAGAGAGAGAGAGAGAGAGAGAGAGAGAGAGAGAGTCAAAGTCAAAGTCAAAGTCAAAAACTTTATTCCATCAAAAATGGCTATTACATGATAATTAATCTAATTACAAATTGCAATGTAAAATGTCAAAATAAAACTAATGAAATTTGCAAAGCACAAAATCACAAAATTTACACATGATAATTAATCTAATTACAAATTACAATGTAAAATGTCAAAATAAAACTAATGAAATTTGCAAAGCACAAAATCAAAAAATTTACACATTAAAATATGCATACATACACTTCGTTTACCCAATGGGAGGATAATAATGAGACTAAAATCACTTATTAAGTAGGTGATTTAAAAGATGAGATTTAAGTGAGGGTAATGTTTGGCAACTTCTTAAGTTTGCGGGTAAAGAGTTCCAAAGTCTCGGGCCTATTACATTTAAGGCTCTTGCCCCAATATCAGTGGAAGTTCTGGGCACGTAAAAAGAATTCTGATATCTGGTGTTGACGTTATTGATACGCACTTGATTAACTGTTGGCAATGAGAAGAGCCATTCCGGTAATATTCCATGATTTATTTTAAAAACTAAAAGACAGATATTATATATGAACTTCATGTCCATCCTTAGCCAACCCAATCTCTCAAAGAGGGGAGTCACGTGATCATGTTTATGCACCCCCCCCCCCCTATGGCAACTCTTGCAGCAAAATTCTGGAGCCTTTTCACTCGTAACATCTGGGTCTTAGTCGTGGAACCCCAAACACTTAGACAGTAGTTGAGAATACTTAAAATCAATGTTTGTACTACAATTACCCTACAATCAGGCTCGAATCTTTCATAGACTCTGTTCAAGTAAATAAGGGTCCCGTTCACTTTTTTATGTAGTTCATCGATATGAAAATTAAATGTCATGGTACTGTCCATAATAACTCCTAGATTTTTAACCTTATTAGATGGGAAGAGTGAAACATTGTTGAAATTTATACTGATGTTCTCAGGAATGCGGGACAGGTATTGATTTGATCCAAAAATAACGAATTTAGTTTTATTTTCGTTCAGTAAAAGACCATTACTGTTAAAATAACTTTTGGCACAGTTTAATATATCTTCAGCCCTTTTTAAGATTTCAGGAATTCTATCAATGTCACCAGTAAGCATAATCTGGGTGTCATCAGCATACATAACAAGTAGGCAATCTCTTATAAATTGAGGTAAATCATTAACATATATTAAGAAAAGCAGAGGACCCAAAATTGAACCCTGAGGAACGCCAAAACTGATATCTAAAGAAGAAGAGAGAGTCGAGCCCATTCGAACTGATTGAATTCGATCTTTCAGATAATTTTCGAACCAAAATGAGTCAACATGAACTTTGGAAAGTTTTCTCATTAGAATTTGATGGTGTACACTGTCAAATGCTTTAGACAAATCTAACAATAATAAAAGTGATATTTTCTTATTTTCAATATTACTATAAATTTTATCAGTAATTTTAAGTAGGGCCGTCTCGGTCGAAAGTTTAGGCCGAAAACCGTGTTGTTCTTCACATAATAGACAATTTGATTCAAGGAAATTTATTAACTGGGTGGCAACTACCTTCTCAAGTATTTTAGACAGAATGCTGAGAAGAGAGATTGGCCTATAATTTTCAACATTATTAGTATCTCCACTCTTAAAAACGGGGATGATATAGGGATGCTTCCAGAGTTTAGGATAACTGCCTGTAACAATGGATGTATTAACAATGACTAAAATGAAAAATACTGTAACTGGCAATGAGTCAATTAGGAAGCGAAGTTGTATCCCATCGGAACCACAAGAGTTTGTTGGTTTGAGGTTCTTTATGATAAGAATAAGTGTGACTAAATCGATTGGGTGCGGTCTAAAATTATTGATAATATTTCTTTCAGCTGGAGGCTGGCAATTATGTGGTTGATTAATAATCAAGTCATTATTATCTTGGGACTTTTCATATGTGGACTTACCTATTTCAGCAAAATACTTATTAAAATCATTCACTCGCTTTTCCACATTATCACTGAGAAGGTCAGAATTTTCTAAGATTTCCTTATTTGCAGGAATTATTCTTTTTATAACATTCCAAGTTCCTTTGATATTTCCCTTATACTTGGAAAATTCTTCCCTGAAATGATTTTTCTTCTTTTCGGACAACATTGTTTTAGTAAGGTTTCTTTCTCTTCTATAGGCTCTTTCCATCTCGGAGTTTTGTCTATCAGATTTAAATTGCCTTAGGAGGTCATCTCTCCTTTTCATTTGCTCTTTTAACTGAGAGTCAATCCACGGGGCAGGAGGGCGTGTCATGACTTTGGTTGTAAGAGGGGCACATTCATTTAAACATCTCGTAAAAACATCAGTAAAAGTAGAAACTTGATAATTTACACAATCTGTAGTTAGTATTGAATTTAAAATGTTGTATTCATTAAGAAGAGTGTCGCAGAAACAATTTTGAGAATAATTCTCAAAAGAGAGAGAGAGAGAGAGAGAGAGAGAGAGAGAGAGAGAGAGAGAGAGAGAGAGAGAGAGAGAGAGAGAGAGAGAGAATTTGGTAACCCGCTGAAATATCATGTCTGAGTTACTATAATTTAGAGAAAAATACTGAGGGGAAGCACATGGAAAAAATTAAACACTAGGTATATCTGTTAACAATTACGTCACTACGTGTAAATGAGTGGAAAGAGTCTACAACTAAGGTGATAAATACAATAATCATCAAAGTATATGGGGTTGTCCATCACCATATGTCAAGAAGACATTCTACGATTCTCGTAAAGAAGAGTTACCCAAAGGTGCTCTAGTTATTTATATTTACAGGAAAAGTCACCTAACCTAATAAGTTACAGGGTTACTGAACTATACATGAGGTTCTGGGGGTTATACATCTTAAAATGTTTCTTCTTCACTTTCTTGTGGTAAGGGTCAACAAAAGGGCCATCTACATTCGTTTTTTATTTAAGGCCAATTGGATCCTTATGTTGATCAGCACACTGACTTTTAAATGACGTTTGAATTACAAGGACCATAAGATGAAAGTAATAGAACCCCATGAAGATGTTGACACTACTGCACTGTGAAGGTCAGCTGCGTGTGTCATCATTTGCTTCAGCAATATAAAGTGCATCGTAATGAGAATGAAAAAAATGCATGGAGGTCAAACTTTAATCAAATGAAAAGATAATCCGGGAGAAATTCTGATCATTAAAGAGTGCCGTTTTAAACAATTTAAAATACTAAAATACATGAAACAATAAAGAGATCATCTTTAAGAATTAAAATGGCGAGCAATTTGTAAATACATACAGATATTAAGGGGTAATGGTTGTGAGCAAAGTTTTAATATGTATATACAGTACATATACAGTATTTACAATACAGGATGATACTGCTAATATAACGCTAAGTTTTAATTAATTTAATAAACTGTTTTAGATTTATTTATTAAATTATATTATTTGATTTTCCACAAAAGAGGAATTAAGCAGTAACAAGTCTAAAGCATGTAGTAGGTTGGCCAATGGCACCAATCGCCCGTTGTGATACTACAACTGAAGGGTCTTGTGTACTTAGATAAATTCTGTGCTGGACAGTTCGATGTTAAATCTTCCTTTAGTTACGATTCTCGTTCGATGCCTTCCTCAACACCGAATATTCTTGGATATTCGTTACACATGTCTTATTATCCCTTCACATCTGACAAGTCACAACATTCCACATCTCTATTTCTCTTTATGTTTTCTTCGTGCCTAGGCCTGATGAATTAGGTAATCACACACACACACACACACACACATACACACACAAGAGTAGTTGATAATTGGAATTGGCTAAGCGAGGAGGTAGTTAATGGTATCTCAATCCATAGTTTTAAGGACAGGTATGATAAGTATCACTAAGTATAAAATGGAACCGATCAGGAGACGGGAAGATACGAGCTTTGGGCTCTTTCCCGTAAACACAATTAGGTAATCACAATTAGGTAATCACACACACACACACACACAGGAAGGGAACAGAGGGTTAGAGTAAGACACTCAGTGTCTGAATGGAGAAGTTAGTAGTGGAGTTCCACAGGGTTCAGCTTTAGGGCCACTTTTGTTCCTTGTATATGTAAATGACCTACCAGAGTCTGTAAATTCATTCATGAATATGTTTGCAGATGATGCAAAGATTGTGAAGAAAGTAAAAATCGAGAACAATGGTAGAGAACTTCAGGAGGATCTAAATAATCTGCATGATTGGTCAGAAAAGTGGCTAATGAAATTCAATACTTCAAAATGTAAGGTAATGAGAATGGGTACAAGTGCAAGAAGGCCCAAGCTTGACTACTCGGTGGCTGGAGTACAACTTCAAGAGACAGAAAATAAGAGAGATCTAGGAGTAAACATACTGGCAGATTTGTCTCCAGAAATACATATAAATGGCATAGTAAGGGCAGCACATGCATTCTTATCAAATGTAAGGGTAGCCTTCAGGCACATGGACAAGGAAATGTTCAGAAATATTTATGTAACCTATGTGAAGCCAAAACTCGAATATGCAGCCCCCTTTTGGAATCCACACATGAAAAAGCACATAGCTAAGCTTGAAAAAGTTCAAAGACATGCCACGAAACTGGTGCCAGAAATACGCAATCTCAGTTATGATGAGAGGCTGAGAGAATTAGACTTACCATCATTCGAAGCTAGAAGATTGAGGGGGGATATGGTGACAGTCTTTAAATTCCTTCATGGTTATGATAGAGTGGATAGGGATCGATATTTTGATATGGCTGGCTCTAGAACTAGAGGTCACAGTTTGAAACCTGGTAAGAAAACTTCTTTGCAGGATGTAAGGAAATACTTTTTCAGTGTAAGAGTAGTTGATAATTGGAATTGGCTAAGCGAGGAGGTAGTTAATGGTATCTCAATCCATAGTTTTAAGGACAGGTATGATAAGTATCACTAAGTATAAAATGGAACCGATCAGGAGACGGGAAGATACGAGCTTTGGGCTCTTTCCCGTAAACACAATTAGGTAATCACAATTAGGTAATCACACACACACACACACACACACAGGAAGGGAACAGAGGGTTAGAGTAAGACACTCAGTGTCTGAATGAAGAAGTTAGTAGTGGAGTTCCACAGGGTTCAGCTTTAGGGCCACTTTTGTTCCTTGTAATGTAAATGACCTACCAGAGTCTGTAAATTCATTCATGAATATGTTTGCAGATGATGCAAAGATTGTGAAGAAAGTAAAAATCGAGAACAATGGTAGAGAACTTCAGGAGGATCTAAATAATCTGCATGATTGGTCAGAAAAGTGGCTAATGAAATTCAATACTTCAAAATGTAAGGTAATGAGAATGGGTACAAGTGCAAGAAGGCCCAAGCTTGACTACTCGGTGGCTGGAGTACAACTTCAAGAGACAGAAAATAAGAGAGATCTAGGAGTAAACATACTGGCAGATTTGTCTCCAGAAATACATATAAATGGCATAGTAAGGGCAGCATATGCATTCTTATCAAATGTAAGGGTAGCCTTCAGGCACATGGACAAGGAAATGTTCAGAAATATTTATGTAACCTATGTGAAGCCAAAACTCGAATATGCAGCCCCCTTTTGGAATCCACACATGAAAAAGCACATAGCTAAGCTTGAAAAAGTTCAAAGACATGCCACGAAACTGGTGCCAGAAATACGCAATCTCAGTTATGATGAGAGGCTGAGAGAATTAGACTTACCATCACTCGAAGCTAGAAGATTGAGGGGGGATATGGTGACAGTCTTTAAATTCCTTCATGGTTATGATAGAGTGGATAGGGATCGATATTTTGATATGGCTGGCTCTAGAACTAGAGGTCACAGTTTGAAACCTGGTAAGAAAACTTCTTTGCAGGATGTAAGGAAATACTTTTTCAGTGTAAGAGTAGTTGATAATTGGAATTGGCTAAGCGAGGAGGTAGTTAATGGTATCTCAATCCATAGTTTTAAGGACAGGTATGATAAGTATCACTAAGTATAAAATGGAACCGATCAGGAGACGGGAAGATACGAGCTTTGGGCTCTTTCCCGTAAACACAATTAGGTAATCACAATTAGGTAATCACACACACACACACACACACACAGGAAGGGAACAGAGGGTTAGAGTAAGACACTCAGTGTCTGAATGAAGAAGTTAGTAGTGGAGTTCCACAGGGTTCAGCTTTAGGGCCACTTTTGTTCCTTGTAATGTAAATGACCTACCAGAGTCTGTAAATTCATTCATGAATATGTTTGCAGATGATGCAAAGATTGTGAAGAAAGTAAAAATCGAGAACAATGGTAGAGAACTTCAGGAGGATCTAAATAATCTGCATGATTGGTCAGAAAAGTGGCTAATGAAATTCAATACTTCAAAATGTAAGGTAATGAGAATGGGTACAAGTGCAAGAAGGCCCAAGCTTGACTACTCGGTGGCTGGAGTACAACTTCAAGAGACAGAAAATAAGAGAGATCTAGGAGTAAACATACTGGCAGATTTGTCTCCAGAAATACATATAAATGGCATAGTAAGGGCAGCATATGCATTCTTATCAAATGTAAGGGTAGCCTTCAGGCACATGGACAAGGAAATGTTCAGAAATATTTATGTAACCTATGTGAAGCCAAAACTCGAATATGCAGCCCCCTTTTGGAATCCACACATGAAAAAGCACATAGCTAAGCTTGAAAAAGTTCAAAGACATGCCACGAAACTGGTGCCAGAAATACGCAATCTCAGTTATGATGAGAGGCTGAGAGAATTAGACTTACCATCACTCGAAGCTAGAAGATTGAGGGGGGATATGGTGACAGTCTTTAAATTCCTTCATGGTTATGATAGAGTGGATAGGGATCGATATTTTGATATGGCTGGCTCTAGAACTAGAGGTCACAGTTTGAAACCTGGTAAGAAAACTTCTTTGCAGGATGTAAGGAAATACTTTTTCAGTGTAAGAGTAGTTGATAATTGGAATTGGCTAAGCGAGGAGGTAGTTAATGGTATCTCAATCCATAGTTTTAAGGACAGGTATGATAAGTATCACTAAGTATAAAATGGAACCGATCAGGAGACGGGAAGATACGAGCTTTGGGCTCTTTCCCGTAAACACAATTAGGTAATCACAATTAGGTAATCACACACACACACACACACACACAGGAAGGGAACAGAGGGTTAGAGTAAGACACTCAGTGTCTGAATGAAGAAGTTAGTAGTGGAGTTCCACAGGGTTCAGCTTTAGGGCCACTTTTGTTCCTTGTAATGTAAATGACCTACCAGAGTCTGTAAATTCATTCATGAATATGTTTGCAGATGATGCAAAGATTGTGAAGAAAGTAAAAATCGAGAACAATGGTAGAGAACTTCAGGAGGATCTAAATAATCTGCATGATTGGTCAGAAAAGTGGCTAATGAAATTCAATACTTCAAAATGTAAGGTAATGAGAATGGGTACAAGTGCAAGAAGGCCCAAGCTTGACTACTCGGTGGCTGGAGTACAACTTCAAGAGACAGAAAATAAGAGAGATCTAGGAGTAAACATACTGGCAGATTTGTCTCCAGAAATACATATAAATGGCATAGTAAGGGCAGCATATGCATTCTTATCAAATGTAAGGGTAGCCTTCAGGCACATGGACAAGGAAATGTTCAGAAATATTTATGTAACCTATGTGAAGCCAAAACTCGAATATGCAGCCCCCTTTTGGAATCCACACATGAAAAAGCACATAGCTAAGCTTGAAAAAGTTCAAAGACATGCCACGAAACTGGTGCCAGAAATACGCAATCTCAGTTATGATGAGAGGCTGAGAGAATTAGACTTACCATCACTCGAAGCTAGAAGATTGAGGGGGGATATGGTGACAGTCTTTAAATTCCTTCATGGTTATGATAGAGTGGATAGGGATCGATATTTTGATATGGCTGGCTCTAGAACTAGAGGTCACAGTTTGAAACCTGGTAAGAAAACTTGTTTGCAGGATGTAAGGAAATACTTTTTCAGTGTAAGAGTAGTTGATAATTGGAATTGGCTAAGCGAGGAGGTAGTTAATGGTATCTCAATCCATAGTTTTAAGGACAGGTATGATAAGTATCACTAAGTATAAAATGGAACCGATCAGGAGACGGGAAGATACGAGCTTTGGGCTCTTTCCCGTAAACACAATTAGGTAATCACACACACACACACACACACACACACACACACACACAGGAAGGGAACAGAGGGTTAGAGTAAGACACTCAGTGTCTGAATGAAGAAGTTAGTAGTGGAGTTCCACAGGGTTCAGCTTTAGGGCCACTTTTGTTCCTTGTATATGTAAATGACCTACCAGAGTCTGTAAATTCATTCATGAATATGTTTGCAGATGATGCAAAGATTGTGAAGAAAGTAAAAATCGAGAACAATGGTAGAGAACTTCAGGAGGATCTAAATAATCTGCATGATTGGTCAGAAAAGTGGCTAATGAAATTCAATACTTCAAAATGTAAGGTAATGAGAATGGGTACAAGTGCAAGAAGGCCCAAGCTTGACTACTCGGTGGCTGGAGTACAACTTCAAGAGACAGAAAATAAGAGAGATCTAGGAGTAAACATACTGGCAGATTTGTCTCCAGAAATACATATAAATGGCATAGTAAGGGCAGCATATGCATTCTTATCAAATGTAAGGGTAGCCTTCAGGCACATGGACAAGGAAATGTTCAGAAATATTTATGTAACCTATGTGAAGCCAAAACTCGAATATGCAGCCCCCTTTTGGAATCCACACATGAAAAAGCACATAGCTAAGCTTGAAAAAGTTCAAAGACATGCCACGAAACTGGTGCCAGAAATACGCAATCTCAGTTATGATGAGAGGCTGAGAGAATTAGACTTACCATCACTCGAAGCTAGAAGATTGAGAGGGGGATATGGTGACAGTCTTTAAATTCCTTCATGGTTATGATAGAGTGGATAGGGATCGATATTTTGATATGGCTGGCTCTAGAACTAGAGGTCACAGTTTGAAACCTGGTAAGAA
>JAXCGZ010006777.1:0-10000 GCA_037179515.1 Halocaridina rubra
CAGTAGTCGTAGAACTACTACTACTATACTACTACTACTACTACTACTACTACTACTACTACTACTACTACTACTACTACTACTACTACTACTACTACTACTACTACTACTACTACTACTACTACTACTACTACTACTACTACTACTACTACTACTACTACTACTACTACTACTACTATACTACTACTACTACTAGCTAGTAGAGTAGTAGTAGTAGTAGTAGTAGTAGTAGTAGTAGTAGTAGTAGTAGTAGTAGTAGTAGTATAGTAGTAGTAGTAGTAGTAGTAAGTAGTAGTAGTAGTAGTAGTAGTAGTAGTAGTAGTAGTAGTTAGTGTTTATTAATTGACAATAAAGGAACCACCTCATCATCCTAACTCGAATAAGTTACCAGAATGGCTACTCATTTGTCAATGTTTTTTTTTAATCGGGGGAACGAAGTGGACAATCTCTCAGATATCACCTTTCATTTGTTTTTGTATTCATTAGGTGAGCTTCAGTGCCAAGTATGGACTCTTATTCTCCAGTCTGACTGATCTCACATAGCACCTGGTGACATGAATGAGTTGTCATATTCTTATAAGGGCATCTCATAGCATAGCATCAGAGAGTACTGTGTAATTTAACGGGTCGCAGGACACCATTCTTTCAAATATCTCCCCTAAAGAGAGTGCATAACAAGAAGTTCTCCCAAACAGTGGGTAGGGGCTAAGTTGAGATAAATTTAGCTACGGCCTCCCGTATTATAGATATAACTAAGTGAAAATTCTTCTGTTTTGCCTTTGAACGAGGTGGCCTTAAACTGGGGTCCATTAATATGCAGGAGAACTATTTATGAAATTATTTTGGATGATTATTGCAATGCAGCTTTAAGATCATATCAGTTCATTATCTCGAACTTCGCTCTCTCTCTCTCTCTCTCTCTCTCTCTCTCTCTCTCCTCTCCTCTCTCTCTCTCTCTCTCTCTCTCTTCTCTCTCTCTCTCTCTCTCTCTCTCTCTCTCTCTCTCTCTCTCTCTCTCTCTCTCTCTCTCTCTCTCTCTCTCTCTCACTCTCTCTCTCTCTCTCTCTCTCTCTCTCTCTCTCTCTCTCTCTCTCTCTCTCAGGGAGGGACTATGCAGGATTCTTCTCAGAAGTTGTGTGAAAGTAAAGTTGTGTAGACAGGGTGCTTTAGACAGTAGCCATATTCATAAAACGATATTAAAAAAAACACACTCACACAAATGATAGTCCCTTCTTGCTCATTTTTAAAATATAATAATGCTAACAAAAGACAGAAGTTTAGATATCCTCTGTGCAGGTGAAAGTTGGCTTCATCCTACAACTGAAAATAAATATGTGAATATCCCAGAGTTTAAAATATTTCGTAATAACCATGGCCGAGGAGGTTGGGTCTGTATTTATTTTAGAAATTATTTCAATGCATCAGAAATAACCACAGGTCTAGAAAAAACTGAAGAACTCGAAGATCATCTTTCATCATAGGGTGTGTTTACCGTCACCCAAAATCACCTTCCAGTTCATTTAGTCATCTGCTAGAAACACTCAGAAATATTTTTGTGTGCCATAAACCCACATACATACTTGGTGACTTTAATGACGCCTTACTCCTCAGCAAATAACAAAATGAATCGAGTGATAAAACACTGTGAAGTTAAACAAATAGTGACAAAACCGACCCGTATTACCCCTAATTCTAGGACTCTGATAGATCTGATAATGACATATAAAGTGGAAAGTATAACCTATTAGGACGTAGGTCCCTGACCAATTGCTAATCACGAGCTCAACATTCCTATGCAAAACATAAACAAGCCCAACAGGAAGCCTTTATTCAAGACGTTCCGGTGCCTAAAAAGTTACTCCCTGATATCTTTTGTGAAGCAGTAATCAATAACAGAAATGCACTAAATGGTATAATAAACACAATCACGTCGATTTGCAGAATGAGATTCTAACAAAAGTCTTCCGTGTATGCCTATATAGTTGTGCACCCATTGTAACAAAAACAAATAACCCATCCCTCAGTCCCCTGGCTAAATGATGACATCAAGATGCAATGCAAATCAGAAATCAAATACAAAGAGAGCTAAAAATGAATAAATATTATATGACTTTCCGGTGACCGTTATAAAGTAATAAAAGAAACGTGTCAGATCCCCTCATCGATATAAGTAAAAAAACTTTTACAAAAATAAATTTAATGACTCTAGACATGATACAGCGGCAACATGGAAAGTGATATGAAGCATGATACCAAATGGAAAGACTACCTCAGAAAGTTATGAAAATATTACGGAGTTGAAAGACAAAGCTGAAAACTTTAATAACTATTTTGCCAACGTTGGGAAAATACATATACAAAAACACAAGAAAACCTCAACTCAGTGAACATGAGTAATTACTTAAATGACAATTCTTCCAATGTAAGCATAAAATATTACTTCAAGATCAATTCTGTCGAATGTACTACCCTATTTCTTACCATAAAGACCTAAAGAGCCTAAGAAACTCTTGCTCTTATGGTCTAGATGGTATACCATTTAAATTCTTCAATGATGCTCTACCCATGATTGTATCTTATATTTCTAGCAATTATAAACACTTACGTTGTTACTAAAAGGTGTCCTGACTCTCGAAAATAATCACATGTAATACCTCTGCATAAAAAGGGGGACAATGAAGATGTGACACTCATTCGTCCCATTTCCCTGCTACCCCTTTTTTCTACAATATTAGAAAAAAAATTGTTGCATGTCAACTCATGTCATATCTAGAGACAAAACAGACCATTAACTATTAACCCAACATGGTTTTAGACTGAAGCCCCTTGGTCCTATCCTCTTCTCCATTTATGTAAAATGATCCATTTTATTCATTTCTGACTATCTAGTTGTGCAATATGCAGATGCCACTCAGCTACTTTGTAGGTGATATTAATAATCTCCCAGAGCTAACCTTAAGAGCAGAAAACACTCTGTCAAAAATTAAAACTTATTTTCATGAAATTGTTCTGTTAATTAACGAAAGTAAAACGCAATGCATGTTTATTGGATCAAGGTACCTTATACCACAAATTCCAGAAAACACAAGTAATTTTTGTGGCAATATAATTACTCCAAGCGAAACAGTCACAATTCTAGGAATTCACTTTGATAACTAAATGATGTTTGATTCGTATATAGATAAAGTATGCAAAATTGTTACATGAACACTAATGTACTTATCACATATAAAAGACAATTTTGAGACTACCACTCGAATAAAGGTTGTTGAATCTCAAGCCCTAAGTCACCAGTAAGACTCAGATAAATAGAATACAGAAGCTTATGAATTTTGCAGCTCGAGGTGCCCTGGGAGGAATAAGAAAATATGACCACATCACACCAGCTCTCAAAAAACTTGGGTGACTGCGGGAAGAAAACAAGGTCGCCTATGCTATTTATGTTATTGTATGCAAAATTTTGAGCCATCGTCATCATAGCTGACTATTCAATTTCAAAACAGTCAGGGATATAAGGGGAACCAACACAAAACGGAGTAGTGAGCTCTTTATTCAGAAAACAAACAGATGCAGGTTCAAAGATGATCACTACTAAAGGCCCAAGACTGGAACAATATTCCAAAACATCTTAAATATTCATCCTCCATCACAGCTTTCAAAGGCAAACAATATAGTTTTATTTTGAACACATAGACACTGCTCACACACTAATCAAACTTAATGACTTAATCAATTTCCCCTAACACTAACCAATCTATATGTAAATAGGTGTCGCTTTCCTTAATTTCTAAAGTAAGAACTAAGTGCTCTTATTGTAAGGAACACAAAAATGATGATGATGCCGATAATAACGATCCTGTATCGAGTGTTACTATTACTACTTTATTATTAATATTAAATCGTTAGCATTTTTTTAATAGCATGATTATTATTTTTATAATTTCATATGCATCTGTTAACTCAAGGTAATCTTCATTTTCTAGGAATGCAATATATTTTTTCACTATGTATTACCCTCTTAGATATTAGTTCAATTACTTGTATACTTATAAGTGTACTCTAAGTTTTGTAAAAGAATAGCCATTGCCATAGGGAAATAAATGTTTCCTTGTTAGTGTGTTTGTTTGCTTGTTCGTAAAAAAATAGGCTTTATACGCGACAGATGGTCATTTTTAGAATAATAATCATTATTGCTATTATTACAACAATTATTATTTTTTTATTATTATTATTATTATTATTATTATTATTATTATTATTATTATTATTATTATTATTATTATTATTATTATTATTATTATTATTATTATTATATCATTATTATTATTATTATTATTATTATTATTATTATTGCTACTACTACTACTACTCCTACTATTATTATTATTATTATTATTATTATTTTCTTTTTTATAGGAAGAGAAGAAAAAGTGCCAAAGAAGATAAAGGCAAGAGTGTCATGGGAATAAGAATTGAAGAAAGAGTGCCTGGGACTTATGAGTGGGAGAGTATAATGGGAATAGCAGGGAAAGGAATTGTACCAGGAGAAAGGAAGGGAAGGGAATAGTCGCACCAGAAAAGGAAGAGAAAAAGCTAGCCAGTTTTTCTTGGAAAAAAAAAATTATTTTACTAAGGAAAGGAATGACACCTCCTCACACCTTTATCCCCTTTAATCTTCTCTTAGCAACAGCTATTCAGTTATAGCATTTCCAAGAAGCATTTAATGGGTAGAAAATTCAATGGTTTTTGAAGTTTACATTTCATATCCAAGTACTAATACTTCTTGGGTAAATATAGCTGAACATGGATTTTTCTTTATTACATTATACTGTATGCCACTATTAGTCTCCAATTGGAGTTGGACATAGATGGCTTGAAGCTGGGGAACTGAGGATGGATGCCCATCCTATCATTCCTCCTTTGGCTCGAATGCAGGCCCATTAAAAATAATGGAATATTATTTTGTGGATATATAAGACTATTAAATGGTATTTTAACAAGGTGGTTAGTCAGTTGCATAATCGGCTGTTATAACTGACAATCAATTCGGTTGTCAGAGCCTTAGAACAAAATATGGTATTGTAAACAGAGTTCTCTTCATAAGTAATACAATGCTATATAGTTAGTCGCATATCAGCAGTAGTCGCGTATTAACCTCTTGCCCTGTTAGTCACACAAGTTTAGTGTCTCTCCCGTTTGCCGAGGTATGGAGTCTTGAGTAAATATATATGAATATTCAGGTGAATAGTCTGTTGTGTAGATGTATATATTTTCTCGTAATAGAATTTAAGGCCAGAACTGTTTCATTCAAGAACTTATATCAACATGGTGCCGTGAGTTTTTTTTCAGGTTTTGTGTGCCTTATAAGAGAGATAAACTCTGTACAATATACCTACTCATCCGAGTTATTGAACCCCTGCGCAATGCTTTGCTTTTGGATTAACGTGCAGTAAAAGACGTTTTAGTGTAGTGTATTGTGCTTAACGAGTGTAGTATATTGAGTCAGTACAATGCAAAACCCCCAAAGTGGTACTTTGTGTTTTTTTTGCACATGTATAGCTATGGGAAGGGGGTTTATCTTCCTCATTATGGAGTCATCAAGCACACCTTTCCCCTAAGATATCTGCCTGAACACCACCAAATGGGCTCGCCTGCATGCGCCTTACTCACGCACTTTTCACTTATTTTCACGATTTTTTACCCAAAAATCTGTTTTACATTCCTGGATTTTACTCACTCTTGGCCTTACCTGCCTTTTTCTACTGCACAATGGCTGATTCTTCTGCCCATTCCAGATATTCCCCTCATGTCCTGGACGAACTGTACAACTTCCTTAGCTTTCCTCATGAGGATTATTAGGAATATGAGGCCCCCATGACTCATTATGAGGCAGAGGCTACTGCTTACTCACTCCCGTCACAGCTAGCCACCAACATTACAGCCACACGAGATTGCAGCAGTGATAGTCCTCAATTTCTGAAGTTTCCACAAGAGACAGAGCAACACCGACTCTACCAGGATGAGCTTCGTAGGAAAGCTGATGACTATTCAACGCATGGAGGAAAGCGAAATATTTACAGCTTTCCTACAGATAATGTCACATATGTGGAGTGGCACATCTCCCATGCCCACAGCTGCCCCACCCACACAAGCTGTATGTAACTATCCCACAACCCCAACGGACTTGTCTGTTAGTGTTAATTCCTAGGATACACCAGTACCTCCCGCAACTCCTCCTGCAACTCACAGCTTTCATCCGTTGGCTAGACCTGTTTTCATGTTTGCACCCACAGCGTCTCCTCCTCTTCCAAGCAAACCAGTGACATAGACCCCACCCACTCTGCAAGCTGATGCCTCGCTTCAAGGATTTAACCAGTGGTGTTGGAGGTGGCACGACTCTGCTGTCATGATAGACCTTCAGAAAATGTCAGGAGAGCAACAGCTCATACAGTTCTGCACGTTCATCTCCCTTGACTTACAAAAAGTTCTAGAGCACATACTTGGCATCCCTTCAGACACTTCTTTCAGTGTGGACGAAGTACTCAGTTGTTTGCAAGGTTACTTCAAGGATATTAGGAACGAAGCCATTTGACATTGTGACTTACTTTGCTGTAAACAAGCAGGCGGTGAATCCTTCAGCAAATTTTATGTCCGCCTCAAAAACCTGGCTGAAGAGTTTGACCTGTGTTTCGGCAATCCAATTACGTGTACCGAGACAGTTTGAGATGATAATCCTGATGGGAGTTCGAGATCATGACCATCCCTCCACACGTTTGTCACATGCTGTAGGTCATTTGAGGCTGCTAATACAACTGCTTTAGCTAGTCATGCCTCTCCTAGTCAACTACATGCTGTTTCTGTGTACAAGAAGGAACAACGACTGCAGAAGACGGACTCCTCCCAGCAGACTACATTGACACAGTCTTCTTCCAGTTCTTCATGCCAGTCTATCAACCTCCGCCACAGTCCAGAAAGGTGCCCTGCTACAGACGTCATCTGTACCAACTGTTGCCATAAGGGTCGCTGGGTCAGGACCCCTAGATGCCCAACCAAGGATGTGCAATGCCGCAATTGCATCAATACTGGCCACTATGACAGATGTTGCAAGAAAAAGGACAAGGTTAGGACAGCTCTTCAGGCTCTGGTAGAGTTTCCCCTTCTCCCAGTTAAGAACACAGCAACTGTCGTCACATACGACACATCACCACCTAGAACGCCATCACCACAGTGCACGAGTCATCATCTCCGGAAACAACAGGATCCTTAAGGAACCCAGGCAGCAACAGCAAACCCTTCCTATCTGGTGACCAACATACAGGGCCTCTTGAGTCTGTCTCCGCGGATTTCTTCAGATTGCAGGGAAGTCATTCCAGGTAATTGCGAACAGATTTTCAGGTGTCCTGCAGTTGTACCCTGCGGAAACGACACGTCCGGTTCAAGAGTTGTCAGGATGTTCTATAGATATTTTACAGAAAATAGTGTTCCCATCCACCTCAGGACTGATGGAGGCCCAGTGTCTAACAGCGCTAATTTCCAGAATTTTAAGGTATACTGGGGCATTATGTCCTCACCCCGCTATCTTCATCAAATGGACATGCCGAGATGACAGTTAAGTCTGTAAAGCACTCATTTTAAAGATGGCGCCCAATGGAAACTTGTGTACTGAACAAGTTTAAGTGCTTGTGCAATTCCTACACCCGTCCCCTTGCCAGGTTGACCATCGGCCAGCGTGTTTACATTTAAGACATGATGTCACACCGTTGTGACATGATCGGGGAAATTATGGTCTGCGGCAGATCCAGGAGATATGAGGTACGTCTTCCCAGAGGACGAGTCTGGTGACAGAATCGTCAACATTGTCCAGTGCCCTCTCCTTGTGTTGACCCTCTCCCCCATGTCCAAGTGGCCTCTTGCTCGGCATTGAAAAATTATGTAGGTAATCCCCCAGCTGTACCTTGTCGTTCACCTCGACTCTTGGTAAAGAGAGTCCGCTCATAATGGTGGTAGGAGTATAGGCTCTTATGGATATAGATGTATATATTTCTTGTCATAGAATTTAAAGCGAGAACAGAGTGTTTAATTCATGAACTCGTACCAACTACATGTATTTATAATATATAAAATTTTTATGCAATTCTTGAGCTCTCATGCTATTTTGTCTATTCTATTTGTCTATATGCATATATTGATTCTTACATGACAGCTCTGTGTTAATTATTCCTATAGTCAAATTGTTTCCTATACCTACATCTATAAAGAATATTTAGAGTATTCATTATACTATTCATATTGTCCTTTATATCTGACAAGTACAACATTCGCCATCTTTGTTTTTCATTTTGCTTTTTTCTCATTGTGGCTTTGCCCGATGAAGGCAATCTTAGGCGGTAGCTGTGTCAAACTCATAAAGAGTGGGTGGGTGTGGGCATGCGCGTGCGCAGGGGCATGTTCTTGCGCGTGTTTGTATAAGCGGTGTGTGTGATTACCTAATTGTGATTACCTAATTGTGTTTACGGGAAAGAGCCCAAAGCTCGTATCTTCCGTCTCCTCATCGCTTCCATTTTTATACTTAGTGATACTTATCATACCTGTCCTTAAAACTATGGATTGAGATAGCATTAACTCCCTCCTCGCTTAGCCAATTCCAATTATCAACTACTCTTACACTGAAAAAGTATTTCCTTACATCCTGCAAAGAAGTTTTCTTACCAAGCTTCAAACTATGACCTCTAGTTCTAGAGCCAGCCATATCAAAATATCGATCCCTATCCACTCTATCATAACCATGAAGGAATTTAAAGACTGTCACCATATCCCCCCTCACTCTTCTAGCTTCGAGTGATGGTAAGTCTAATTCCCTCAGCCTCTCATCATAACTGAGATTGCGTATTTCTGGCACCAGTTTCGTGGCATGTCTTTTGAACTTTTTCAAGCTTAGCTATGTGCTTTTTCAAGTGCGGATTCCAAAAGGGGGCTGCATATTCCAGTTTTGGCCTCACATAGGTTACATAAATATTTCTGAACATTTCCTTGTCCATGTGCCTGAAGGCTACCCCTTACATATGATAAGAATGCATATGCTGCCCTTACTATGCCATTTATATGTATTTCTGGAGACAAATCTGCCAGTATGTTTACTCCTAGATCTCTCTCATTTTCTGTCTCTTGAAGTTGTACTCCAACCACCGAGTAGTCAAGCTTGGGCCTTCTTGCACTTGTACCCATTCTCATTACCTTACATTTTGAAGTACTGAATTTCATTAGCCACTTTTCTGACCACTCATGCAGATTATTTAGATCCTCCTGAAGTTCTCTACCATTGTTCTCGTTTTTTACTTTCTTCACAATCTTTGCATCATCTGCAAACATATTCATGAATGAATTTACAGACTCTGGTAGGTCATTTACATATACAAGGAACAAAAGTGGCCCTAAAACTGAACCCTGTGGAACTCCACTACTAACTCTTCTCCATTCAAACACTGAGTGTCTTACTCTAACCCTCTGTTCCCTTCCTTCTAAGTAAGTTTTTATCCATTCCAAAACATTTACACCTATTCTAGCCATTGATTGCAGCTTCCTAATAAGTCTCCTATGTGGAACAGTGTCAAACGCTTGCTGGAAGTCTAGGAATATGCAATCTGCCCAGCCCTCTCTTTCCTGTAAGATTTGGCTTACCTCATCATAAAATTCTAATAAGTTTGTTACTGTTGATCTACCTTCTCTGAAGCCATGTTGCCTCACTGACAAAAAGTTGAAGGATTCCAAGTGATGAGAGATATGTTTCCTTAGTAGTTTCTCCATAACTTTGCAAACTATGCTGGTCAGGGAAACTGGTCTATAGTTCAGAGCCGTATCCCTCCTTCCCTTTTTGAAGATAGGTATCACATTTGCTTGTTTCCAGCATCTTGGAATCTCCCCCGACTCCAGTGACTCCTTAAATATGATACTTAGTGCCACTGATATTGTGCTTGCGCATTTTTTAAGCACATGAGGGGAT
>JAXCGZ010006777.1:15000-26668 GCA_037179515.1 Halocaridina rubra
AATTCATTCATGAATATGTTTGCAGATGATGCAAAGATTGTGAAGAAAGTAAAAAACGAGAACAATGGTAGAGAACTTCAGGAGGATCTAAATAATCTGCATGAGTGGTCAGAAAAGTGGCTAATGAAATTCAGTACTTCAAAATGTAAGGTAATGAGAATGGGTACAAGTGCAAGAAGGCCCAAGCTTGACTACTCGGTGGTTGGAGTACAACTTCAAGAGACAGAAAATGAGAGAGATCTAGGAGTAAACATACTGGCAGATTTGTCTCCAGAAATACATATAAATGGCATAGTAAGGGCAGCATATGCATTCTTATCAAATGTAAGGGTAGCCTTCAGGCACATGGACAAGGAAATGTTCAGAAATATTTATGTAACCTATGTGAGGCCAAAACTGGAATATGCAGCCCCCTTTTGGAATCTGCACTTGAAAAAGCACATAGCTAAGCTTGAAAAAGTTCAAAGACATGCCACGAAACTGGTGCCAGAAATACGCAATCTCAGTTATGATGAGAGGCTGAGGGAATTAGACTTACCATCACTCGAAGTTAGAAGAGTGAGGGGGGATATGGTGACAGTCTTTAAATTCCTTCATGGTTATGATAGAGTGGATAGGGATCGATATTTTGATATGGCTGGCTCTAGAACTAGAGGTCATAGTTTGAAGCTTCGTAAGAAAACTTCTTTGCAGGATGTAAGGAAATACTTTTCAGTGTAAGAGTAGTTGATAATTGGAATTGGCTAAGCGAGGAGGTAGTTAATGCTATCTCAATCCATAGTTTTAAGGACAGGTATGATAAGTATCACTAAGTATAAAATGGAACCGATAAGGAGACGGGAAGATACGAGCTTTGGGCTCTTTCCCGTAAACACAATTAGGTAATCACAATTAGGTAATCACACACACCCGCTTATACAAACACGCGCAAGAACATGCCCCCTGCGCACGCGCATGCCCACACCCACCCACTCTTTATGAGTTTGACACAGCTACCGCCTAAGATTGCCTTCATCGGGCAAAGCCACCAATGAGAAAAAAGCAAAATGAAAAACAAAGATGGCGAATGTTGTAACTTGTCAGATATAAAGGGACAATATGAATAGTATAATGAATACTCTAAAATATTCTTTATAGATGTAGGTATAGGAAAACAATTTTGACTATAGGAATAATTAACACAGAGCTGTCATGGTAAGAATCAATATAATGCATATAGACAAAATAGAATAGACAAAATAGCATGAGAGCTCAAGAATTGCATAAAAATTTTATATATTATAAATACATGTAGTTGGTACGAGTTCATGAATTAAACACTCTGTTCTCGCTTTAAATTCTATGACAAGAAAATATATACATCTATATCCATAAGAGCCTATACACCTGAATATACATATATATTTACACAAGACTATACAAGGGGGCAGAAGGGAGAGACACTAGACTTGTGCAACAATGCTATATATTGTTCTAAGGGTCTAACAGCCAAACCCATTGCCAGCTATAACAGCCAAATATGTAACTGGCCAATTAGCTTGTTAAAGGACTATTTAGCAGTCATAAATCCAAACCTCTCTTCCCCCCTCAAGCTCATACCACCATTATGAGCGGACTCTCTTTACCAAGAGTCGAGGTGAACGACAAGGTACAGCTGGGGGATTACCTACATAATTTTTCAATGCCGAGCAAGAGGCCACTTGGACATGGGGGAGAGGGTCAACACAAGGAGAGGGCACTGGACAATGTTGACGATTCTGTCACCAGACTCGTCCTCTGGGAAGACGTACCTCATATCTCCTGGATCTGCCGCAGACCATAATTTCCCCGATCATGTCACAACGGTGTGACATCATGTCTTAAATGTAAACACGCTGGCCGATGGTCAACCTGGCAAGGGGACGGGTGTAGGAATTGCACAAGCACTTAAACTTGTTCAGTACACAAGTTTCCATTGGGCGCCATCTTTAAAATGAGTGCTTTACAGACTTAACTGTCATCTCGGCATGTCCATTTGATTGAAGATAGCGGGGTGAGGACATAATGCCCCAGTATACCTTAAAATTCTGGAAATTAGCGCTGTTAGACACTGGGCCTCCATCAGTCCTGAGGTGGATGGGAACACTATTTTCTGTAAAATATCTATAGAACATCCTGACAACTCTTGAAACCGACGTGTCGTTTCCGCAGGGTACAACTGCAGGACAACCTGAAAATCTGTTCGCAATTACCTGGAATGACTTCCCTGCAATCTGGAAGAAATCCGCGGAGACAGACTCAAGAGGCCCTGTATGTTGGTCACCAGATAGGAAGGGTTGCTGTTGCTGCCTGGGTTCCTTAAGGATCCTGTTGTTTCCGGAGATGATGACTCGTGCACTGTGGTGATGGCGTTCTAGGTGGTGATGTGTCGTATGTGACGACAGTTGCTGTGTTCTTAACTGGGAGAAGGGGAAACTCTACCAGAGCCTGAAGAGCTGTCCTAACCTTGTCCTTTTTCTTGCAACATCTGTCATAGTGGCCAGTATTGATGCAATTGCGGCATTGCACATCCTTGGTTGGGCATCTAGGGGTCCTGACCCAGCGACCCTTATGGCAACAGTTGGTACAGATGACGTCTGTAGCAGGGCACCTTTCTGGACTGTGGCGGAGGTTGATAGACTGGCATGAAGAACTGGAAGAAGACTGTGTCAATGTAGTCTGCTGGGAGGAGTCCGTCTTCTGCAGTCGTTGTTCCTTCTTGTACACAGAAACAGCATGTAGTTGACTAGGAGAGGCATGACTAGCTAAAGCAGTTGTATTAGCAGCCTCAAATGACCTACAGCATGTGACAAACGTGTGGAGGGATGGTCATGATCTCGAACTCCCATCAGGATTATCATCTCAAACTGTCTCGGTACACGTAATTGGATTGCCGAAACACAGGTCAAACTCTTCAGCCAGGTTTTTGAGGCGGACATAAAATTTGCTGAAGGATTCACCGCCTGCTTGTTTACAGCAAAGTAAGTCACAATGTCAAATGGCTTCGTTCCTAATATCCTTGAAGTAACCTTGCAAACAACTGAGTACTTCGTCCACACTGAAAGAAGTGTCTGAAGGGATGCCAAGTATGTGCTCTAGAACTTTTTGTAAGTCAAGGGAGATGAACGTGCAGAACTGTATGAGCTGTTGCTCTCCTGACATTTTCTGAAGGTCTATCATGACAGCAGAGTCGTGCCACCTCCAACACCACTGGTTAAATCCTTGAAGCGAGGCATCAGCTTGCAGAGTGGGTGGGGTCTATGTCACTGGTTTGCTTGGAAGAGGAGGAGACGCTGTGGGTGCAAACATGAAAACAGGTCTAGCCAACGGATGAAAGCTGTGAGTTGCAGGAGGAGTTGCGGGAGGTACTGGTGTATCCTAGGAATTAACACTAACAGACAAGTCCGTTGGGGTTGTGGGATAGTTACATACAGCTTGTGTGGGTGGGGCAGCTGTGGGCATGGGAGATGTGCCACTCCACATATGTGACATTATCTGTAGGAAAGCTGTAAATATTTCGCTTTCCTCCATGCGTTGAATAGTCATCAGCTTTCCTACGAAGCTCATCCTGGTAGAGTCGGTGTTGCTCTGTCTCTTGTGGAAACTTCAGAAATTGAGGACTATCACTGCTGCAATCTCGTGTGGCTGTAATGTTGGTGGCTAGCTGTGACGGGAGTGAGTAAGCAGTAGCCTCTGCCTCATAATGAGTCATGGGGGCCTCATATTCCTAATAATCCTCATGAGGAAAGCTAAGGAAGTTGTACAGTTCGTCCAGGACATGAGGGGAATATCTGGAATGGGCAGAAGAATCAGCCATTGTGCAGTAGAAAAAGGCAGGTAAGGCCAAGAGTGAGTAAAATCCAGGAATGTAAAACAGATTTTTGGGTAAAAAATCGTGAAAATAAGTGAAAAGTGCGTGAGTAAGGCGCATGCAGGCGAGCCCATTTGGTGGTGTTCAGGCAGATATCTTAGGGGAAAGGTGTGCTTGATGACTCCATAATGAGGAAGATAAACCCCCTTCCCATAGCTATACATGTGCAAAAAAAACACAAAGTACCACTTTGGGGGTTTTGCATTGTACTGACTCAATATACTACACTCGTTAAGCACAATACACTACACTAAAACGTCTTTTACTGCACGTTAATCCAAAAGCAAAGCATTGCGCAGGGGTTCAATAACTCGGATGAGTAGGTATATTGTACAGAGTTTATCTCTCTTATAAGGCACACAAAACCTGAAAAAAAACTCACGGCACCATGTTGATATAAGTTCTTGAATGAAACAGTTCTGGCCTTAAATTCTATTACGAGAAAATATATACATCTACACAACAGACTATTCACCTGAATATTCATATATATTTACTCAAGACTCCATACCTCGGCAAACGGGAGAGACACTAAACTTGTGTGACTAACAGGGCAAGAGGTTAATACGCGACTACTGCTGATATGCGACTAACTATATAGCATTGTATTACTTATGAAGAGAACTCTGTTTACAATACCATATTTTGTTCTAAGGCTCTGACAACCGAATTGATTGTCAGTTATAACAGCCGATTATGCAACTGACTAACCACCTTGTTAAAATACCATTTAATAGTCTTATATATCCACAAAATAATATTCCATTATTTTTAATGGGCCTGCATTCGAGCCAAAGGAGGAATGATAGGATGGGCATCCATCCTCAGTTCCCCAGCTTCAAGCCATCTATGTCCAACTCCAATTGGAGACTAATAGTGGCATACAGTATAATGTAATAAAGAAAAATCCATGTTCAGCTATATTTACCCAAGAAGTATTAGTACTTGGATATGAAATGTAAACTTCAAAAACCATTGAATTTTCTACCCATTAAATGCTTCTTGGAAATGCTATAACTGAATAGCTGTTGCTAAGAGAAGATTAAAGGGGATAAAGGTGTGAGGAGGTGTCATTCCTTTCCTTAGTAAAATAATTTTTTTTTTCCAAGAAAAACTGGCTAGCTTTTTCTCTTCCTTTTCTGGTGCGACTATTCCCTTCCCTTCCTTTCTCCTGGTACAATTCCTTTCCCTGCTATTCCCATTATACTCTCCCACTCATAAGTCCCAGGCACTCTTTCTTCAATTCTTATTCCCATGACACTCTTGCCTTTATCTTCTTTGGCACTTTTTCTTCTCTTCCTATAAAAAAGAAAATAATAATAATAATAATAATAATAATAGTAGGAGTAGTAGTAGTAGTAGCAATAATAATAATAATAATAATAATAATAATAATAATGATAATAATAATAATAATAATAATAATAATAATAATAATAATAATAATAATAATAATAATAATAATAATAATAATAATAATAATAATAATAATAATAAAAAAATAATAATTGTTGTAATAATAGCAATAATGATTATTATTCTAAAAATGACCATCTGTCGCGTATAAAGCCTATTTTTTTACGAACAAGCAAACAAACACACTAACAAGGAAACATTTATTTCCCTATGGCAATGGCTATTCTTTTACAAAACTTAGAGTACACTTATAAGTATACAAGTAATTGAACTAATATCTAAGAGGGTAATACATAGTGAAAAAATATATTGCATTCCTAGAAAATGAAGATTACCTTGAGTTAACAGATGCATATGAAATTATAAAAATAATAATCATGCTATTAAAAAAATGCTAACGATTTAATATTAATAATAAAGTAGTAATAGTAACACTCGATACAGGATCGTTATTATCGGCATCATCATCATTTTTGTGTTCCTTACAATAAGAGCACTTAGTTCTTACTTTAGAAATTAAGGAAAGCGACACCTATTTACATATAGATTGGTTAGTGTTAGGGGAAATTGATTAAGTCATTAAGTTTGATTAGTGTGTGAGCAGTGTCTATGTGTTCAAAATAAAACTATATTGTTTGCCTTTGAAAGCTGTGATGGAGGATGAATATTTAAGATGTTTTGGAATATTGTTCCAGTCTTGGGCCTTTAGTAGTGATCATCTTTGAACCTGCATCTGTTTGTTTTCTGAATAAAGAGCTCACTACTCCGTTTTGTGTTGGTTCCCCTTATATCCCTGACTGTTTTGAAATTGAATAGTCAGCTATGATGACGATGGCTCAAAATTTTGCATACAATAACATAAATAGCATAGGCGACCTTGTTTTCTTCCCGCAGTCACCCAAGTTTTTTGAGAGCTGGTGTGATGTGGTCATATTTTCTTATTCCTCCCAGGGCACCTCGAGCTGCAAAATTCATAAGCTTCTGTATTCTATTTATCTGAGTCTTACTGGTGACTTAGGGCTTGAGATTCAACAACCTTTATTCGAGTGGTAGTCTCAAAATTGTCTTTTATATGTGATAAGTACATTAGTGTTCATGTAACAATTTTGCATACTTTATCTATATACGAATCAAACATCATTTAGTTATCAAAGTGAATGCCTAGAATTTTGACTGTTTCGCTTGGAGTAATTATATTGCCACAAAAATTACTTGTGTTTTCTGGAATTTGTGGTATAAGGTACCTTGATCCAATAAACATGCATTGCGTTTTACTTTCGTTAATTAACAGAACAATTTCATGAAAATAAGTTTTAATTTTTGACAGAGTGTTTTCTGCTCTTAAGGTTAGCTCTGGGAGATTATTAATATCACCTACAAAGTAGCTGAGTGTCATCTGCATATTGCACAACTAGATAGTCAGAAATGAATAAAATGGATCATTTACATAAATGGAGAAGAGGATAGGACCAAGGGCTTCAGTCTAAAACCATGTTGGTTAATAGTTAATGGTCTGTTTGTCTCTAGATATGACATGAGTTGACATGCAACAATTTTTTTCTAATATTGTAGAAAAAATGGGTAGCAGGGAAATGGGACGAATGATTGTCACATCTTCATTGTCCCCCTTTTTATGCAGAGGTATTACATGTGATTATTTTCGAGAGTCAGGACACCTTTTAGTAACAACGTAAGTGTTATAATTGCTAGAATATAAGATACAATCATGGGTAGAGCATCATTGAAGAATTTAAATGGTATACCATCTAGACCATAAGAGCAAGAGTTTCTTAGGCTCTTTATGGTAAGAAATAGGGTAGTACATTCGACAGAATTGATCTTGAAGTAATATTTTATGCTTACATTGGAAGAATTGTCATTTAAGTAATTACTCATGTTCACTGAGTTGATGTTTTCTTGTGTTTTTGTATATGTATTTTCCCAACGTTGGCAAAATAGTTATTAAAGTTTTCAGCTTTGTCTTTCAACTCCGTAATATTTTCATAACTTTCTGAGGTAGTCTTTCCATTTGGTATCATGCTTCATATCACTTTCCATGTTGCCGCTGTATCATGTCTAGAGTCATTAAATTTATTTTTGTAAAAGTTTTTTTACTTATATCGATGAGGGATCTGACACGTTTCTTTATTACTTTATAACGGTCACGGAAAGTCATATAATATTTATTCATTTTTAGCTCTCTTTGTATTTGATTTCTGATTTGCATTGCATCTTGATGTCATAATTTAGCCAGGGGACTGAGGGATGGGTTATTTGTTTTTGTTACAATGGGTGCACAACTATATAGGCATACACGGAAGACTTTTGTTAGAATCTCATTCTGCAAATCGACGTGATTGTGTTTATTATACCATTTAGTGCATTTCTGTTATTGATTACTGCTTCACAAAAGATATCAGGGGAGTAACTTTTTAGGCACCGGAACGTCTTGAATAAAGGCTTCCTGTTGGGCTTGTTTATGTTTTGCATAGGAATGTTGAGCTCGTGATTAGCAATTGGTCAGGGACCTACGTCCTAATAGGTTATACTTTCCACTTTATATGTCATTATCAGATCTATCAGAGTCCTAGAATTAGGGGTAATACGGGTCGGTTTTGTCACTATTTGTTTAACTTCACAGTGTTGATCACTCGATTCATTTTGTTATTTGCTGAGAGTAAGGCGTCATTAAAGTCACCAAGTATGTATGTGGGTTTATGGCACACAAAAATATTTCTGAGTGTTTCTAGCAGATGACTAAATGAACTGGAAGGTGATTTTGGGTGACGGTAAACACACCCTATGATGAAAGATATCTTCGAGTTCTTCAGTTTTTTCTAGACCTGTGGTTATTTCTGATGCATTGAAATAATTTCTAAAATAAATACAGACCCAACCTCCTCGGCCATGGTTATTACGAAATATTTTAAACTCTGGGATATTCACATATTTATTTTCAGTTGTAGGACGAAGCCAACTTTCACCTGCACAGAGGATATCTAAACTTCTGTCTTTTGTTAGCATTATTATATTTTAAAAATGAGCAAGAAGGGACTATCATTTGTGTGAGTGTGTTTTTTTTAATATCGTTTTATGAATATGGCTACTGTCTAAAGCACCCTGTCTACACAACTTTACTTTCACACAACTTCTGAAGAAGAATCCTGCATAGTCCCTCCCCTGAGAAGAGAGAGAGAGAGAGAGAGAGAGAGAGAGAGAGAGAGAGAGAGAGAGAGAGGAGAGAGAGAGGAGAGAGAGAGAGAGAGAGAGAGAGAGAGAGAGAGGAGAGAGAGGAGAGAGAGAGACGAGAGAGAGAGAGAGAGAGAGAGAGAGAGAGAGACGAGAGAGAGAGAGAGAGAGAGAGAGAGAGAGCGAAGTTCGATATAATGAACTGATATGATCTTAAAGCTTTGCATTCAACATCCAAAATAATTTCATAAAATAGTTCTCCTGCATATTAATGGACCCCAGTTTAAGGCCACCTCGTTCAAAGGCAAAACAGAAGAATTTTCACTTAGTTATATCTATAATACGGGAGGCCGTAGCTAAATTTATCTCAACTTAGCCCCTACCCACTGTTTGGGAGAACTTCTTGTTATGCACTCTCTTTAGGGGAGATATTTGAAGAATGGTGTCCTGCGACCCGTTAAATTACACAGTACTCTCTGATGCTATGCTATGAGATGCCCTTATAAGAAATATGACAACTCATTCATGTCACCAGGTGCTATGTGAGATCAGTCAGACTGGAGAATAAGAGTCCATACTTGGCACTGAAGCTCACCTAATGAATACAAAAACAAATGAAAGGTGATATCTGAGAGATTGTCCACTTCGTTCCCCGATTAAAAAAAAACATTGACAAATGAGTAGCCATTCTGGTAACTTATTCGAGTTAGGATGATGAGGTGGTTCCTTTATTGTCAATTAATAAACTACTACTACTACTACTACTACTACTACTACTACTACTACTACTACTACTACTACTACTACTACTACTACTACTACTACTACTACTACTACTACTACTACTACTACTACTACTACTACTACTACGTAGTAGTAGTAGTAGTAGTAGTAGTAGTAGTAGTAGTAGTAGTAGTAGTAGTAGTAGTAGTAGTAGTAGTAGTAGTAGTAGTAGTAGTAGTAGTAGTAGTAGTAGTAGTAGTAGTAGTAGTAGTAGTAGTAGTAGTAGTAGTAGTAGTAGTAGTAGTAGTAGTAGTAGTAGTAGTAGTAGTAGTAGTAGTAGTAGTAGTAGTAGTTCTACGACTACTGTAAATTTTGAATTCGTACATAAACAATTTAAGGCTTAAATTTATTTAGTTTTGGATTTTTCCTGGTCACTAAAACAATTTATGTCAAGCTTTTTAGTGTGTTACTTATAACATGTAACTTTCAACTGGCAAGTAATTTTTTTTCTCTAAAAGTCGTGTGAAGACTATAATAATATTTCATACTTTAGGAGTCAATTTCTATATAAGGCATTGACTTATGCAACCTCCAGCAGGCCGCGGTAGATCAGTGGCAAAGCACGCAAATTGGGAGATTACCAAAATCGGTTCAATTACACCGATGGATGTTAAGAAGTTTATCAATCCTTAATCCCCAGTGACAGCATGCCTGCGTCTTCCCCAATTAGAATGAGGATTCATTGTGAAATACAGCCACCGCCTTGATAAGTGCAGTTTACCGTGTCTTAACCAAAGTAGTAACAATACTTATGATGAAGAAAAAATAAATACATCCCTACAAGAAGAGATGTAGGAACCAAGTTCCCCCCCCCCCAAAAAAAAAGGCAAAGGACTGTAGCATTGGGTAAAGAACACTACAAAAGATTTGGTCTCTTTCTTATTTTATTGAATACCTGCTGAATCAATCCTGTTGTGTCCAGAATATAAACTGCAAAAGACTTCTTAGTGGCCTCGAGAGAGAGAGAGAAAGAGAGAGAGAGAATGAGAGAGAGAGAGAGAGAGAGAGAGAGAGAGAGAGAGAGAGAGAGAGAGAGAGAGAGAGAGAGAGAGAGAGAGGAGAGAGAGAGAGAGAGAGAGAGAGAGTGAGAAATATATATATATATATATATATATATATATATATTATATATATATATATATATATATATATATATATATATATATATATATATATATATATATATATATATATATATATATGTATATATATATATATATATATATATATATATATATATATATATATATATATATATATATATATATATATATATATATATATATATATATATATATATATATATATATATATATATATGTATATATATATATATATATGTATATATATATATATATATATATATATATATATATATATATATATATATATATATATATATATATATATATATATATATATATATATATATATATATATATATATATATATATATATATATATATATATATATATATATATATATATATATATATATATATATATATATATATATATATATATATATATAAGATATATATATATATATATATATATATATATATATATATATATATATATATATATATATATATATATATGTATATATATATATATATATATATATATATATATATATATATATATATATATATATATATATATATATATATATATATATATATATATATATATATATATATATATATGTATATATATATCTATATATATATATATATATATATATATATATATATATATATATATATATATATATATATATATATATATATATATATATATATATATATATATATATATATATATATATATATATATATATATATATATATATATATATATATATATATATATATATATATATATATATATATATATATATATATATATATATATATATATATATATATATATATATATATATATATATATATATATATATATATATATATATATATTAAAAACACTGAACTGTTAACATATAATCTAATATGGTAGGAAAATCCCATATTACATGGGCTTTTCTTACCATATATATATATATATATATATATATATATATATATATATATATATATATATATATATATATATATATATATATATATATATATATATATATATATATATATATATATATTAGAGAGTTTATATTTACGAATTTTCTCTTATGCAGAGTTGATTCTATTTATTTCTTGAACAGCTGCAGAAACGGGAGAAAGAGAGAGAGAGAGAGAGAGAGAGAGAGAGAGAGAGGAGAGAGAGAGAGAGAGAGAGAGAGAGAGAGAGGAGAGAGAGAGAGAGAGAGAGAGAGAGAGAGAGAGAGAGAGAGAGAGAGAGAGAGAAAATGACTTTTCTTTGTATGATTTC
>JAXCGZ010006778.1:0-2500 GCA_037179515.1 Halocaridina rubra
ACAGTATGCCGCCACTGACGTATAACTTTTGGCTATTCCACCGTAAGCCACCACTGACGTAAGGGTTTCTTTTATTTCAGCGTACGCCACCACTGACGTATGGCTTTTATGATTATCCCCTTCTAATGACACCACTGCCGTATGAGTTTTGGACTTCCACTTGAACTCACACTTTATAAGATGACTGGGTTACTGACGTAGGGCTTTTCCTTCTACGTACATCTATATTTATAATTATGGTAGCGTGGTCACAAGTTAATAAATGCTAGTACCTGATGGGTACGTGGTTACAAGGTAAGAATGGACAAGCAGTAGTTCCTTTACTTGTATTTATTCTAGAGTACAACACATCCAATGACGCCTCAAATGCCCCTATGCCTCAAATGGCCCAATGGCCCAACGGCCCAATGGCCCAATGGCCCCCACCCTATCACAATCTATGATCTATTCGTGCCCCTGGCAAACTGCTAACTAACTGTCTCTGCCCTGGGTGGCTCTTTAAATACCCCCAGGGGCAGGGCGTGGCTTAACATCCAATTCTCCAATGAAATCAGTCAGATCTAATCCTAGCTAATCAGCGCCAGGTTCAAAGTGGAATCCCACCTACTTCCGGGGAGGGGTTATTGGGCATCTTCTCCTGGGCGTGGACCTGCGTACGAAACACCTGTTTATATGTGTTGCGGTTTAGGAAATGGCTAGCTTCCTGTCCTTTCTCGCCCTTCTCGATGCCAGGCCCATAAGTCTCACGGTTCCGGTCATATATTTCCTTGGCACTTTCTACAAACATTGTAATAAAATATCCGTGCCCTCGACCAACCGTTTCCGGTCCGGAAGTCATACGACACCCCTATTGGGGGGTAGCCGACATCAAAAAAGAAACAATACGGGGATTACATGGATATATTATTGTTCGCATGATTTCTTCATTTATAAGGGATATTACACTGCTCTTTATTATGGTTGTATAATGCCTATACCTATATAAATGAGTAGGTTTTGGGGGTCTTTTGTATTAAGATTGTTTTCATAATATGTCATATTTTCTTTATAGCTTCCTGACTTTGGTTAAGAGCATATTGTTGATAAAGACGATAGTTACTCTGCAAATATCTTGAGGAACAAGGTCTCCACCTTTATGTCCCTCTTGGGCAGTCAATTCCACTCAAAAGGTCTCGAGTTACACTTTCCAAAGTGATTCGTACAAGTTTTCTTCGACAGAACAATATGAAAAGGAAAAGAATAGGGTAATGCCCACCCGCATGTTGTAACCTCTGTCAGCTTAACAGACTTAGTAAATACGCCACTAGACATACTAATTAAGTAGTGGAAGAATATCTCTTTGGTGTCGTGCTGAAATAAGGTCAAGTATGTATGTCCTGCAACTCTTAATTGATGAAACGCAATGCATGAAGTCAGTGAAGTTGTAAGTTTTAACATTTTTTGTAGTTATTCTCACTGGCGAAGTAGATGGGTTCTACCTGTATGAGGAGTTGGGATTCTCTGCCTCCCAGAATTCGTTCTTTTTTTTCCTTTGCTTCCCTATGTCGTTTCGATATATATATATATATATATATATATATATATATATATATATATATATATATATATATATATATATATATATATATATATATATATATATATATATATATATATATATGAAAAATATTTTCACCTATTCCGGGATTCAAACCCAAAACACATCAGCGTGCTAAGGCGCCACCAACTATACCAGAGAAAGTATAGAAGAAGTAAGTAAATCTCTCAGCTAATTGCTACAATGAGGAAATGAGTACACGCTACTGAGTGTCTGTGTTCATTTTACTCTCCCTTCTCAATCTCACTCATGGTTTGTCTTCACATTTAGTTCTCACCCATGCCTTATACGCATTTACAAAATGATCAAATAAACATATTACATGTGAAAACATGGAAATTAATTTTGCTCTTGGTTAGGATTCGAACTTAGATATGACTCTGCAGCATGAGTAATGAAGGGAAGGGAGAGTGAAATGAACATAGACATTCAGTTGTGTTCAATCCTTAGCTCGGATAGTTAGCTGAGAGGTTAGTAAAACATTAGCAGACTGTTTATGTGCTCCATGCATTTGGCTAGGGAATATATATATATATATATATATATATATATATATATATATATATATATATATATATATATATATATATATATATATATATATATATATATATATATATATATATATATATATATATATATATATATATATATATATATATATATATATATATATATATATATATATATATATATATATATATATATATATATATTTTATGGTTCGTTTTCTATACCTGCATCAACACCGAATATTCTTGGATATTAGTTACACATCTCTTATTATCCCTTCACATCTGACAAGTCACAACACTCCCCACCTCTGTTTCTCTTAACTTTGATTTCTTCGTGCCCAGGCCCGATGGGGGCAGATTTGTGTATTTTTGGGGGGAGGATACAAGC
>JAXCGZ010006778.1:5000-17500 GCA_037179515.1 Halocaridina rubra
GGCCATAAAAACACTACGGGAATTATTTTTATTTTTATTATTATTATTATTATTATTATTGTTATTATTAATATGTTTTCATATAATATACCTCCTACTTTCGGGATTCGAACCTGGGATCTGTAGAACACGCGTCCACAGCTAAATTCGCTGAGCCCCAGAGGTAAATATTTTAGAAACATTTTAAAATGCGCAATTGTATTGCACTTGTTCCATTTTTACAATCATTATAAAATTTTAGGTCGATAAATTATATATATATATATATATATATATATATATATATATATATATATATATATATATATATATATATATATACACGTACGTACATACATACGTACGTACATACATACATACATACATACATACATACATACATACATACATACATACATACATACATACATACATACATACATATATATATATATATATATATATATATATATATATATATATATATATATATATATATATATATATATATATATATATATATATATATATATATGCATAGTGAAAGAGAGAGAGAGAGAGAGAGAGAGAGAGAGAGAGAGAGAGAGAGAGAGAGAGAGAGAGAGAGAGAGAGAGAGAGATTGGGTATAGTAGTATACATTTCTTTAAAAGAGGTGTTGTCATACTTTTAAGATTATTTTAAATGGCTATGACCTCCCTGTGTATTAATATTATCAACATCGATAATAGCTTATATTTCTTTGTCACAGACACCTGAGAAAATGTTCATACTTACAGCTTGCTGCTCAACATGTTTGCTAATATATCTTTTGAAATTTTCTCTTCATTCAAAATATATTTTATGTTCTTCGCTTTTCCAGTCTCTTAATTTCCTGATAAATAGATAAATTTTAACTGTGTCATATCTCCGCTTGCACTGACCTTGCTGCATTTGATATAAAATACTGTATCACTCAACGATAATTAATACATAACTTTGTGAACCAAATCTTGACACTTGAATGTGTTTCAAGATACCTTGAAGACACTGTAATGAACCACTACCATTCAAACTTACATGTTTGTTGTTACCCTGGTATCTCTTAATCAACTAACACAAACGAGGCAGAAAGTGTTGCTCACACTTTATCTTATCGGGAGAGATAAAACTTAGAGGATATGTTTCTGTCATACCATTATGTTCCTGTGCTATTTTCAACCATCCATTTCTGTCTGTCATGATCGTTTAAGTTTATTAAAAATATCTTGTATTTTTATAACGCTAAGCAGCCTTATCCCTTGATAAAACACATAGGTTTGCACTCATCTGTTTATGAATATATTATACTTTTGTGATTCTAAGGGAACGCGTTCACGCGAAATATAGTTATGTAGCGGCTAAGAAAATAAAAGATAAATAACATTACAATTTAAAAAATTGTTCAAAACTATTTCGTAAACTAAGTAACTTACTCGTATGTCATGTTACCTCTCTTCCAAATGCCCAAAGCGATAAAACTGAATTAGACGACCTGTTCCAGCACCAAGGTAGGATGGAGAGCTTCAGTAATTTTATCAAATAAGTCTATATATATGACGATAGAATGGAGACAAGCCTGCTTACTACAGTATATACTTACTAAAAATAAATTACAGAGTTGTTGTGATTGTTTTTATAAAGGGCGGTTTACACGGTCAAACGGTTCGTCGAACGCGGTTCGACAAACAAGTGTTTGAAGTGATGTCCGAACGTGTGAATGGGGTATTTGGTTGTCGAACACGTTTGTCGAACGTGTTCGACAACCAAATACCCCGTTCACACGTTCGAACATCACTTCAAACACTAGTCTGTCGAACCGCGTTCGACAGACAAGTGTTTGAAGTGATTTTCGAACGTGTGAACGGGGTATTTGGTTGTCGAACACGTTCGACAAACGTGTTCGACAACCAAATACCCCATTCATACGTTCGGACATCACTTCAAACACTTGTCTGTCGAACCGCGTTCGACGAACGGTTTGACCGTGTAAATCGCCCTTAACAAATAATGTACCACATGCTAAAGAATAATGAATGAAATGACAAAGATAAATATAACAAGACATAATGAAAAATCAAGATTGACAATATAAATGATTTAAGGCCTCAATGAACTGAAAAATTAATATCTTAGGAAACAATTTATAACTTACCTTTTGTACCTGGGATATGTAAATAATAGTGTTTATGTTGAAATATAAGACACCATTCGGAAATTCTCTAAAACTTCTCAATGTATATTTGTAAAGCGATCGTTAATCCTTCTATATATAGTTTGTGGTCTTAAAAATCAATAAACTTTCAGAAAAGCATCATTAAGCACTCCCTCTCATTCATTTTATAAAGTATAATGTAATTAATGAAACAACTTTATAATACAATACAAGCATTTACAGAGAAATACCACCATAACAAAATCAGTTCCATATTTAGCTAGGCTCATGTAAGCATATTCTTACATGTCCAGTTATGAAAGGTAAAGTATATGCAGTGAGACTGCTAGTTCCATGCAAGGCAAATCTTCATTAACAAACACTAATATTTGTTGATAAAACCTACATGTTTACCAAAAAGTGATGGATGGTCTGATTCCCTTTTCCTGGGCATATTAATCTTCAAGTAATGACAAGACTGGATAGAAATTTAATTAAAGGAGAAGGATTAGAATAAAGTCTCACAAAGAGGGAACATGAGAACTGGAGTTCTATGGGAACCACTTTTACCTCCACTTATATTCCTTATACATATAAATAACATTTGCGGCTGTAAATGCATTTTTTTTAATAAATATGAAAAAAGAATGCAATAATTATTAAAATTTGCGAGAGATGAATTCAGTGGTAAAGAAAAATTTGATGACCTTAGCGGTCCAAAGAAATGAGTAGATAATTAGTTAATGATAGATTCTGTTTTACGTCACGAACTCCCTTTTCTATTAAGGGCTAGGACTGTTGCCTTCTTGCGGAGGACTTGTTTTGGCAGATGTAATCGTTACCCTGAGTGTATGCCCTTACTAACCTCAGTCCGTGACGGGGCGCAAACCCTCGACCTGCCGCCTCAAAGTCGCGAACGCTACCATTTTGCCACGGAGACTACGAGCAGATAACTAGTTAATAACTTTATTTTCCAAAGAGTAATGAGAATGGGAGAAAATGCAAGAAAACTCCGAGGGTGAAAGACATCTAGATATCAGTGCTTTGGCACATCTGTCTCTAGAAATATTGTATATAAACAGTATTGTAGAGGCTGGCAAACTTTCCAAGCAAACAAAAAGGAAGCTTCTATGGACATGGACAAAGCAATGTTTAGATGTACATATGTATTGTATATGAGAGTTAACTTATATATGCAACGCTCTTTTGGAATTTGCCTTTGAAAACAGAAAAAAAGAAGCTGAGACATATGTACAGACTTATACAAAAGCTGCGAGACGATTTTAAAGTTGGGAGGTTGAACAAATTAGATCAACTATCAAAATCCAGAGATTATGTAATAGTTTCTAAATTCCTCCATGGCTCTGACAGAGTTGATAAGGAGCGATGATTTGATATAAGGGGCTACAGAGTAAATGGACACATTTTGAAGCGATTAGGAAATATCCTCTGCAACGTCTTACAAAGTACGTTATTATTGTAAGAATAATTGCTAAGAGGAATTCGTTACTTAATTATATTCCAGCTGCAAATAAATCATTCATAGCATCAAGAACAGATATGATAAGCCTTAGTATATACATGTGTTTATTAACCATATTGTATTTACTCAGTTGAACTCACGGGAAATAACCTATGGTCGTAACTCCCCTTCTCCTGATCGATTTCATTTCTTACTCATTGACACTTGCCATATCTATCCTTAAAACTATGACTTCATTTACCATTTACTGTTTCCTCGCTTAGCGTATTCCAATAATCAGTTATTCTTAAAATGAAAAGTACTTTTAGTATGCGAAGACTATTTCGCATACTACATTATATATTCCTTAATAGAAGTTACAGATATGCTGTTTGTGCGTGTACGTATGTTTGTTTATCTAATAGTACTTATCTAATTGTATCTACGGGATTAGCCACTATGTTTATAACTCCCTTTCTCCTGGTAAGTTTATTTTCTGTCTAACACTTATCATATCTTTTTTGGAAACTCAATGTATTTAGTATTTACAGTTTCCTCTGTTAGTACACTCCAGCTAATATACGATAAATTAATTCCTTTTATCCTGGATTTCTTTATTCCTTACGAAGCACCAGACTAGGATCTATATATCTGGAGCCATCCTTGTCAAAGTATTGATCCCCCCCTCAGGTTTGTCACTTCATAGAGAAATTTAAGTACAGCATCTATGGTCTGTCCCCCTTTCTTTTACTTCAAGGGGTGGTAATGGCTCACTAATTGGGCCTTTCCTCATAGCTTAGATATCGTATCTCTATCACCAGCTTCATAGCATATAATTTTATCTTTCTCCAAATTGTTAATATGGTTTTTCATGTAGAGACTCCAGGAATGTGCTGCATATTCAAGATTAGGCCGCACATAAGTCATGCAGATTTTTTTTAGTATTTATTTTTCCAAATGTGTGAAAGCCTCCCTTATGTTTTCTGAGAAAAAAATAACCTGCATTTGCTAGGTATTTACCAGTTCATTTTCATTTATAAATTCTTGAAGTTACTGTCCTGCTATTGAATACCTAACCAAGGGTATTGTTCTACCTTTTCCTATCTTATTAAACCTACATTTCGGAGTTTTGAAGTTAGCCACATCACAGACCATGTATGCAGACTACTGAAGTCTCTTTGGAATTCTCATGCAATATTTTCGTAAGACATATGTCATCTGCAAGCATATTTATAAATGCATATGCGAACTCTGGCAGGTCATTTACACATATAAGGTACAGAATTTATCTTAAAACTGATTCCTTTTTAACCCCACTGCTAACTTTCCTTCTGTCTGACACTGCATGTACTACTCTTACCCTCTGTTCCCTTCTTTCTTAGTTATTTTTTTTTTAATAACCACAAAATATTTCACTATTCTTGCCATTATTTGTAGCTTCTTAATGAGTGTAAAACTGTATCAAACAACTTATGAAAATCTAAGAATATGCAACCTGCCCATCCCTTTCTTTCTTGCAGATGAGGCTTTCTTCATCATAAAATTCTTGCTACTTTCTTTTGTACTCCTGCGTTGGCAAGCCATGTTGTCTTACTGACAAAAAATTAAAGATTTCAAGCAAAGAAACATGTGTTTTCTTGGTAGTTTTTCCTTAACTTTTCAAGCTATGGATGTCACTGATACAAGTCTTTACATTAGAAATGTGTCTTCTAATTTTTGAAGACAAGAAAAATATTTACTTATTTCTAGTATCTTGGAAGATCCTCAGATTCCAAGGACTCTTCAAATATGATGCAAAGTGCTACTGATAATGATGCAGGAAATATCTTGAGTATATAAGGGCATATATCATTATATCCCACAGCTTTATCGGCTTCTAACTCCATTAATGCATTGCATACTACTTTAGTTGAAAAGATGAGAATCTCATATAATGCATATGTTTTCTTGTTTATGGAATATGTGTGATGGAGTATTCCCTACTGTAAGCACTCGCTGAAATTCCTTGTTTAGTTCTTCACAGATATCTCATTGATACTTCAATCTTCTGTTTCCGACTTTAAGCTTGTTATTTGACCTTGCATTGCACTCTGACAAAGCTGTGGAATATGTTTGTATTTTCCTTAGCTTCTCATTCAATATATATATATATATATATATATATATATATATATATATATATATATATATATATATATATATATATATATATATATATATATATATATATATATATATATATATATATATATATATATATATATATATATATTCTACGCCATCTCGGCCTTTCTTCGTAATGCATAGGTACTTATTTCTTTTCAGATTATAATTTTGCCATGCATTTATAATTTTTCTCCTATACGTTTTCAAGCATTTGTCTCTCCTCTCCTTCGCACTATTACATTCGTTAACGAATGTAATAGTGCGTTTTAGGAGAGGTAGAGGTTGTATAGATCAGATTTTTATAGTTAGGCAGTTATGTGAGAAATATTTAGCAAAGGGTAAGGATGTGTATTTTGCATTTTTGGATCTGGAGAAAGCATATGATAGAGTTGATAGAGAGGCTATGTGGAATGTTTTGAGATTATATGGAATCAATGGTAAATTGTTGCATGCAGTGAAGAGTTTGTATGAGGGTAGTAGAGCTTGTGTTAGGGTAGGGAATGAAGTGAGTGAGTGGTTTCCAGTGAGTGTGGGACTGAGACAGGGATGTGTGATATCACCATGGCTGTTCAATTTGTATATTGATGGAGTTGTAAGAGAGGTGAATGAGCGAGTGCGTGGTCGAGGTTTGAGAATGGTAGATGGGGATGATAACGAGTGGGAGCTGAATCAGTTGCTGTTTGTAGATGATACTGTGGTGGTGGCAGATTCAGAGGAAAAGCTGTGTCAGTTAGTGTCAGAATTTGGAATGGTGTGTGAGAGAAAGAAGCTGCGAGTGAATGAGGGAAAGAGTAAGGTTATGAGGTGTACAAGAAATGAGGATGGCGCTGGATTGAATGTTATGTTGAATGGAGAGACACTTGAGGAGGTTAATCAGTTTAAGTATTTAGGCTCGGTTATAGCTGCAAATGGTGGAGTGGAAGCAGATGTGTGTCACAGAGTGAATGAAGGATGTAAAGTCTTGGGTGCATTGAAAGGAGTGATGAAGAATAGAGGGTTGGAAATGAATGTTAAGAGAGTTTTGTATGAGAAAGTGATTGTGCCAACTGTGATGTATGGATCAGAGTTATGAGGTATGAAAGTAAGTGAGAGACGGAAACTAAATGTGTTTGAGATGAAATGCCTGTGGAGTATGATTGGTGTATCTCGATTGGATAGGGTTAGGAATGAAGTGGTGAGAGCAAGAACGGGTGTGAGGAGAGAAATTGCAGCCAGAGTAGATATGAATGTTTTGAGATGGTTTGGCCATGTGGAAAGGATGGATGATGAAAGGCTGCTGAAAAAGGTGATGAATGCGAGAGTTGATGGGAGAAATGCTAGAGGGAGGCCTAGGTTTGGATGGATGGATGGAGTAAGGAGAGCCCTGAATGATAGGAGGATGGATGTGAGGGAAGCAAGCGAGCGTGCTAGGAATGGGAATGAGTGGCGATCGGTTGTGATGCAGCTCTGATGGGCATCTGCTGTTACCACGGGGCTGCATCTTACAAAGGTAGCCCTGTGGTAGGGGCAGTAGGAGGAGTTGGCAGTTGTGAAGCGACACAGGTTGTGGAAGAGCCGGGAGGATGGGCTGTGGCACTCCAGCAGTGCCATCTGAACGGTCGCTAGCTCCCTCGTCATTGCCCATAGAGCAAAGTAATCCCCCTATTTGTTTTCCATTCTTGATGTCGGCTACCCCCCAATTAAAGGGGGAAACAGCCAAGGTATAGGTATGTATGTATGTACATTCGTTAATCAGCCCTTTCATTGACATCAATAATTTGCATGCTGGTAGGGGTATACAATAGCTAAATATCATCTCACATTCATTGAATATGGTCTCTAGTCAGTGCCTGTAAAGCGTTCAGTCATCCTTTTGCAAGTTGCTCTTGGGTAGTTGTTCCTATTTCTCGGCCTTTATACTCTCACCCAGACGTCTTCGATTATGTATTTCAACAAAGCACAGTGGTCACCTATCCCAAAAAGGTGGCTCATACTGATATCCAAGACATTATCTGTGAATACTGGATGATGTAGTGATGGTTCATTTCCTGTAGTAGCCCCTTGTTGATTCCCAGCACATGTTGGTATAAAAAATACTTCTGGAACACAGTCTAGGAATCTTACATAACAAGATTACTCATCATTTTATGGATTAGGAATATTTCAGTCTATTGCTCCACCGTTAAAATCCCCCTTAATTTATATCCTTCACTTTTTCACATGTAGTGCTCACAGTTTAAGTTATCACTTTAAGCATACCCGTATAGCTTATTCAAACTTCTCTGGTCTTTGATGATTCCTTGCTTTCTTGTGTGCCAGAGCCATTACAATACTTTTTGAACCTACATTTACATGACCACCATAAACTTTGAATTACCACCTAAAGCTATATTAATTTCAACAATTTTAAGCTTTTTACTTATAGTCAGATTTATTCCTCCTCCAGTCCTCTCAAAGTTTTCCTTTCCTAGTATTCTGTAACCTTTAGCATGTTATATATCTTCACGAAAATTTCCTTCTGTAGTTTCCTCTATATCTGACTTAGCCTCATGTATTCCACCTCGTAGTGGAAATATGTCTTTTCTTACTCAATTCATCCTTCATTTAACCTTTCATCTTTATTTAAACTCCTTTTAATTTTATCCTACTCTTCATTTATGCCATGAAGTGGGAAGAATACTGCTCTGTATTCGTGACACTTACTTTTGTTGGCTTTATCAATATTTATTTGTTCGTGTCCTGTCCTTTTCAAAAGGCTAACTTAATTAATGGTGCCTTTCCTTTACCAACTCTGTAATTGTTTGCCTAAGGTGTTTAGACCGTATTCTTCCAGCTTTTCTAACAGGTCTGAAACCCTTGCCTTATAATTATCCTATCGCTTGCATTGTTATAGGCCCAATATCACCACTCATTTCTCTTTATCAAGTGCTGTTTGATGAAAACTCTTGCTCCTTCTGTCACTTCCTCCTTTATTTCTTTTCTTTCGCTCTTGCTGTAATGAATTGTACCACATTTCAAAGTAAAACCTCTTTCACTGCTTTATTTACTGCCATATCACTTCTTAGTACCCTTTGGAAAGTTTATGTAATACTCTCCTGATTTGTAGTTAGTTTCTAAAAGGCTTTTCTAATCTCTTCTGTCTTATATATATATATATATATATATATATATATATATATATATATATATATATATATATATATATATATATATATATATATATATATATATATATATATATATATATATATATATATATATATATATATATATATATATAACAAATTTAAATATCACTAAGCTTTTGGAATGACATGAATATTCGTTCAAGTAATTTCAACTATGCTTTTACCCTCAGGTTGGAAATGAAGTACTTATTAAAAAGTATTTATTATAAAGAAAACCAGCTTATTAATAAATAACATAACTTAAGACAACGCAGTCATACAGGTAAGCTGAATCACCCTGGTAAGCTGGAGAGAGAATACTGATAATTATCGAGTATTTACCAGCATCCTACGTGCTCGGTTGCAGTGTAGTTTACGTTCTGGTTGTTTAAGCCTAAGCCCTCTGGGTAAAAATTTAAGAATATTCTTTATTAGTAAATAGTCTTTAAAATATAGGTGAAAAGTAGAAACTTTTAATTCTGGAGATGTAGAAACCTACAGGCATATTTTTAATCATACATAACTTGAGACTGGTTTACTAAATTGAAGGCCCTTTTCGTTTTTAATCTAGGACTGGTATTCTCAACAGGGGTTTTTGTGGACCCAAGAGGTCTATGTAGCATTACTAGGAGTCCACTTAAACGAAATAACAAATTGGGGATCCTCGGTACTATGGACCATTTTAGTGGTCCATACATTAATTTTATTTTAGGATGGTTGTTAAGAATGAAAAATGTAATTTCTATACCAATGTAAAATACAAAAGATAAAAATAAGCAACTTGCTTTTTTATGTCAATCAAGTGAAAAAAATTGGTTCTTATGTTTACCACCAATACCGTTCATTAAACGCTATTTCAGATCTGGTTTAGTGGCCTTTTTTCATGTTGATAATTAGGATGGGGCAGAGGGGTGGTCTTGCCTTCAGATATCTTGGTAGGCAGTAAATTTTTATTTTAGGCAGTGATTGAAAGCAGCGGCTCCACGAATTCGGAAGGTAATTAATATGCAACATGATTTTTTTTCTTCAGTGTCTATAGGGTCTACCTAAATATATTATATGAAAATGGGGTCCATGGGAATCAAAAGATTGAGAACCCCTGGTTTAGACTATATATCTTTGACAAGTGTATTCGGGAAGTAATTATTTCGTGGAAATGTATATCAGTTTCTGTCTCAAATTAATCTTATATGAGTTGGTATCCTTTAAGAGTACTGTTTAAATGGATACGAGAGGCAATGGAGTCAAGCTGCATATCTTAGAATAATGGCCAAAAGTATTTTCAACTGTATTTTTACCCTCAGAGTCATATCTTACCTGCGTACTCTATCAGTTCCAGTAGTTTGTTCTCTTCAATGGAAGGGAACCTGGACATGAAGTGAACACAGTAGTCTGTGTCTCCTTGTAAATCTGTGTGGCAGTCATACTCCATTGCAGTATCCTGAGATATGTTAAATTTTTAATTAACTTTTTTGCAATTATATCCTGCTTTAGTTTTAGCAAAAAATTTTGAAGTCGACATATCACCTAATATATGGATAACATTACGTCAAAAATATTACAGAATACATAAAGCATTTTTAAGCATAATGCCTTGCTGTTGTGCCAGTGTATACTTTATTTTTCACCCAAAATATTAAGATAATATGCTTGTAAAGATATAGCTTTACACGCTTGACTATTGTTATATGGTGGCTGTTAATGAATATAATTTTCAATTGCCAAACGGTATGTTGGAGGCACTGGACAATCTAAATTCCATTTCTGTAGCATGAAAATTTTTTCATATCTCGGTACGAAAAGTGTCTCAAAAAATTAAAGAAATTTAGCCACCCATTTTAAAATCCGCAATCCAAAAATATCTTTATATTCCTTGCTATTCTAGATTATATATATCTGTAATGCGGTGTACGTGATGAACTGCTGATAGATTTGAATACACTAGGCTATACTACTTACCTCATCGATGAAAATGATGGAATAATCCAATTTCGGAGCGAATGGAAAACGGAACTGTTGCTTGAAGTGACCTGGTTCTCCTTCATAAAGCAGATCAGCTATTCATGAAATAATGTGTCTTAGTATACACAGGATATTAGAGTTATGTAAAGTAAAAATAACAGTGTTCCAACTTTGGTGATCTTTCATACACATATGTTACTGGGGAATCTGGTAAGGCTGTAGAATTATAAGTTTGGATACACGAGAATAAAGCAGATATAATAGAAGTTACAGAGACAAAATTGATTGAGAACGTATGCAGTGTTGCAGTTCTTCCTGAGGGTTTAAAAAAAAAAAAAAAAAAAAAGTCTGAGAGATCTGAGGTGGCTGCTGGAGGGATAGCATTGCTTGTAGGTGAAAGGTTGCAGATTGAAGAATTAAATATTGCCGTAGAAAATGGATTGAAGATGTAAATATTGCTGTAGGAAATGAATTCAAAGAGTTTATTGTTACTCGCATTATAACAGCTGTAGTATATAACTTACTAAGGAATTCACAAAGATTAAAAGTATCCTATATGAGAAAAACAATATAGGTGCTCTAGAAATGGCAAATTTATTTGTAAGCATCGCACTTTAGCGAAGCGTCTAATATTGATTGTGGGGATTTTATCATAGAGAAATATCCTGGAAGAGTTTTAACTAACTCAGTCAAGAGGATTTTTTGGAAAAAGATTTCTACATAGTGTGCAAGAAAAATTTTTGCACCAACACGTGCTGTAACAAACAGGAGTCAGGGGAGGAGGTGACCTGTCGCTGCTCGATCTATTATTCACAGATAATGTCCTGGATATTGGTAAAATAAAGTATAAGCCATCGCTTGGAAAAGTGACCAGTGTGTTGTTGATGAAGTATATCATCGAGGATGCTCCACCTAAGAGTAGTGGGACCAAGAAGGGAGTGAGGAAGAACTATCCAAGAGATTACAAGAAGATAAATTATAATCTTTGCTGGTATTAACTGGGGGACAATTTTTAACAGCAAATCAATACAGTTGTGCAAAATCTTTAGTGAGGAACATGAGAGGATAGTTAGCTATTGCATACTATCTAACAAAAATAGGTTTTATTAATGCCAAAGTGAAAGAGTTCAATAAATGTGGAGGCAAAGGAGTGGAGAAACAAATGCTGGAAATAGATGTAGGAGGAGAAAAAATATAAATACCTTGCAAAATTATATACGATCATAACATCCGAGTACCTAAATGAAAGAAGAGAGGTAGAGATGGCATATGAAAGTTATTATAAGGAGAACTAAAGAACAGTTCAAAATTTTGATGGACATGACAGATAGAAGTACTACTGAAACAGATGAAGAGATCTGCTAAGAGCTTAACTTGAAATTTAGTCAGTATTTACATAGAGTATTCACTACCCCATAATATCGCAGAGATGAGAGAACAGGGACAAAATTATAGAACTTCGTCTTTTCTACTGCAGAGGTGTGCAAGTGTTGAGGGAATTAGATGCTAATATAGCTATGGGGCTTGGTGATATATCCCCTTATGTGCTTAAGAAATGTGCTGCTTCATAAGATGTATTACTGTGCATCATATTTTAGAAGTTGTGGGAATATG
>JAXCGZ010006778.1:22500-26620 GCA_037179515.1 Halocaridina rubra
CCTCCTCCTCCTCCTCCTCCTCCTCCTCCTCCTCCTCCTCCTCCTCCTCCTCCTCCTCCTCCTCCTCCTCCTCCTGTGTTAAGTTGTCACTGTATCTCACTAAGTCTCTTGCAGACTAGTTTTTGCTCACCTATCTGCACCGAGTTAAGCAGAACTTTTTTCATTCCTTACCAAAAGCAGTTCTGTGACATGTTACTGAAAAGAATAGTAATAAGTCTCCATGGCATGACTTCAGCATTCATTCATCGCTTGATGGTTATGAAAGGGGCTCTTGTAAGGACATGAACTTGCGAATTTCTTGAGAGTTTGCCTGCTTCGTCAGTGTTATTTACCTAATCGTATTTACCTAATTATGTTCATGAGAAACAGCCTTATGGTCCTAGCTCACAGTTTTCTCACTTATCGAATTCATATTATCAATTGACCCCTTTTTTCTTTTTACACTAACACTCTGTGTAACTTTCGTTAAATCTATTAATGTATTTGGCATTTACAGTTATATCGTTTAGCAAATTCATATTATCTACTGTTCTAACACTAAAAATGTGCTTCTTTATATCCTGCTAAACAAGATTTCTTACGAAGCTTCAAACTATGACCTGTAGTTTTAGAACACATCGTGTTCTGTCATCTCTGAATCACAAGTGTGAAGGTAATTAAACTCGTTACCATATCACCAGCTTTTCCTCTGGTTTCAAGTGGTGGTAAATCCAATTCCTTTGGCATTTCCTCATAACACCATTTCGTATATTTGTCACCAGCTTTGGAACACCATTTTTTTTTTTGGATAGGATAGGAGGGGAAAAAAGGGAGGGGATTAAGGATGTAAGGGAATTGGAGGGAAAAGCAAGAAAATTAAATAAAGTAAGAGAGAAAAAAGAGAGGGGCAGATCCTCGTGCTAAGTTTTGATCTGGAATTCAGATTCTATATTTGGTCGGAACACTTTAAGAACTGCCTATATAAAGGTTTAGCACCTGATAAATTTAACTTGGACGTTTGCATATCCTTAGCATTTGAGAGACAGTGACCCGATTTCTTAAACAGTATAAACCTAGGATACCATATTGTTAGTTAGCTAGACACAGACAAATGGATTTCATAAACGCCTCTGACGCGGTTCTGTGCCTGGTTAGGATACCATATTGTTAGTTAGCTAGACACACACAAATGGATTTTATAAACACATCACACGCGGTTCTGTGTATGGCTAGGAACCCCGATGGGATCCTAGCCATACACAGAACCGCGTCAGATGCGTTTATGAAATCCATTTGTGTGTGTCTAGCTAACTAAACAATATGGTATCCTAGCCATATACAGAATCGCGTCAGATGCGTTTATGAAATCCATTTGTGTGTCTAGCTAACTAACAATATGGTATCCTATGTTTACACTGTTGAAGAAATCAGGCCTATATCAGAGGTTTTAGAAAGTTCAGAATTACAACTAGCTTCTAATCTGTATATTTACTGTATTTCCATCTGTAAGTAACATGTTTATGGCATGAAATATCTGAGGCTTACTTACAACTTATTAGTTTTCCCGTTACTGTGTTTGATTGAGATGATAAGCCTATGTCTATATATTAACACCAAATATTCTGGTGTATTCGTTACGCATCTCTTTCTGTCCCTTCACTTCTGACAAGTCTCAACACTCCACATCTTTATTCCTCTTATATTTATTTCTCATCTGTATTAGGTCTTCATTACCTTGACTATTCACTCAGCCTGTCTTGTTGTTGTTTATCATGCTCTTATTTCAGCCTTGTCCTTAAGCTTCTACTTTTTCTTGAATGTCATATGATTTCTTGGTGCCCGGGCCGAATGAGGGCAATTCGTGCAATTTGCCCGTGTGGCCCGAATTCCATCATGGCGTAGAAAGAGGGCCACATTCGTGTATTAAATAAAAAAATAAAAAAAAAATAGGGCTATATTTATTTACGTTATTTTTATTTTAATGTCGGGCTGTATATATGAGTAATACAAGTTCCATTTAACAATATATTGATAAGCACCTCTTTCATGTACGATGTTAAGAGGATGTGAGAAAGTTTTATCATTAAATTTATGTAACTGCTAGTGAGAGAACAGTACATGGGAGCTATTATTCATTTCATTATTTTTTATTGAATGAACAATAGCTTTGGGCTGATAAGAAGACACACATATCTTAGGTTTGTCTTCTTATAGAAGGTAAGTTAACAGGCAACAAAAGAGGTTTACATAAATGTTCACCTGTGACTGGAGAGTGTTTATAGGTTATAGCTTGCTAATTTCCGTCGTTGGCCGGCCTTGTAGACCATGGCCATTCTCATTGCTATGCATTTTGAGGAACTGAACCTGGATCTTGTAAAGATAAATAACCCCAGGGTCCTTTAGGGCTATTCATCTTTACAAGACAAGTCTTGGGGTTCGTCATATTTACAAGGTGATTATTAGTTGTTTTTCCTTTTACTTGAATTTGTGTATTGTGTGAATAAATGTTCTGTACTCCTACTTTTGATTTTTATTCCTACATGATTTCAGTTAGTTCTTATAAAGACAAACAACGGGTTATTCAACTTTACAAGCTTAATTACGGGGTTATTCAACATTACAAGTTGATTTACAGGGATTATTCAACTTTACATGAGGGTTGTTGGGGTTCTTTATCTTTACAAGATCCCTGAACCTAATTAATCACAACTGTTTGAGTATCCTCCGTCTCCTGTAGTCCATTCTCTTTCTGTGCATGTTCTTATTTAATTCTCAACTCCATGGGGCTTCCACACAGTCTAAGCATATGAGGGCGTTCTTGGGGGAACACTTAAACCTGCACCTATTAATAGAGTCTTTGAATGTTCGTGGTTTTGGAATGAGTGATAGCAAAACGGAGGTGACTAGTAGCATATTTTGGAGAAGGGGGATGTGTTATCATGAAATGAATGGTGAGCTGCAATTTGTTAGTGTGGTAGGCATTGCATATGGAGTAGAAAGAGGGCCATGAAGAGAAGGGATGGCCTTGTTGATGATTGAGGGTATGTATAAGTGTGTGGATGAGTGGATTGAAATGTCATCAACAATTATGTGGGTAATATGAGATTGGAAAGTGAGGAGTGGGTGTTTATTTGAATGATTGGTCCTGGTAGCAAGAGATATGAGGACTAATAAAATCATCATCTTGTCTCCCCTGCCATGGTGGCCTCTGTATTCTCATGTACTTGATATCATTACATATTTAACCTCAGCTAGTGCTTGTGTAAAATGGCACACTCGTGCAAATACAACTTCTTTCATGTCTATTTGTAATTGCATCTTCTTAGCAATCAGCCATACCCATATTTCTTGTACAACCCTTTTTTGCAGCTACTTTTCTTTCCCCACTATGTGAGAATGCTTTTTTGTAATTCTCTTCTGGTTTGCATTTAGTTCCTGAAACTTCTATAGTGTACACGGTATTCTTTATTTGTATATTTCAGCATAATAGGTCACCTCTTCCAATAGAGAAGAAAGCACAAGCGTTTAACTCATTTAAAGTATAGCCTTATCTTCTTCTGTTATCTTCCAGCTTAGCAATCCTGTTCTCCAGTTCACTCTTTTCACCGCATGCTGTTTACTTTATTTCCACTTCCTTTCTTTATGCTTATTGCTGCTTACCAGGTGATCTATATTCTCTATGAGAAAATTTTTCGTTCTCTTTCTGCTTTGCTATCATTTCTTCCATAGTTTACATTAGTGCATCAGTTTTAAGGTATGTCCTCCATTGTTTCACAATTTTTGAAAGTTCTTTCGGCCCCTTCCATAATTTCTTTATGGAAAAAGTCCTAAGGGAAGTACCATTGGGTGGGTAATATTCTCTTGAAAATGGGACAACAATACCAGGATATAGATTCTCGAAGAAAATTTGTTTTCTCTCATTGGCAATTAAATTTATACAAATTTAATTTGATACATATATGAATACTATTTTTTACACTATCGCTTTTCAGTTTGGAGTGGTATAATACTTGCCTTGGGAAAAAGATAGCATGCAACTCTTATGCATTAGACTAAGTCAAAATGCCAGCAGTTCTGCTTTCTTCAGCATTTTTCTATTCTGCCGTAACTGTTCCTCATATATGTAAATGATTTAAGAGGA
>JAXCGZ010006779.1:0-2500 GCA_037179515.1 Halocaridina rubra
TATATATATATATATATATATATATATATATATATATATATATATATATATATATATATATATATATATATATATATATATAAATATATACAAATAAGCACATTACATATGTGAAAACATGAATCATATTTTACCCCGACCGGGACTCGAACCTAGGACTTATGATTACTAAGTCAAGGCGGTACCACTACAACACAGAAGGTTAAAAGGAACCCAACCTTATAGCTTATATCTGCTATACTTAGGAATGAACGCATTCTAACTGAATGCCACTATGTTCATATTACAGATTCCCCAACCTCACTCGTGGCTTCATTTTAGCATTTAATTCAATTCCCAATCTCATTCGGGCCATGAAATACAAATAAGCACATTACATATGTGAAAACATGAATCATATTTTACCCCGACCGGGACTCGAACCTAGGACTTATGATTACTAAGTCAAGGCGCTACCACTACACCACAGAAGGTTAAAAGGAACCCAACCTTATAGCTTATATCTGCTATACTTAGGAATGAACGCATTCTAACTGAATGCCACTATGTTCATATTACAGATTCCCCAACCTCACTCGTGGCTTCATTTTAGCATTTAATTCAATTCCCAATCTCATTCGGGCCATGAAATACAAATAAGCACATTACATATGTGAAAACATGAATCATATTTTACCCCGACCGGGACTCGAACCTAGGACTTATGATTACTAAGTCAAGGCGCTACCACTACACCACAGAAGGTTAAAAGGAACCCAACCTTATAGCTTATATCTGCTATACTTAGGAATGAATGCATTCTAACTGAATGCCACTATGTTCATATTACAGATTCCCCAACCTCACTCGTGGCTTCATTTTAGCATTTAATTCAATTCCCAATCTCATTAGGGCCATGAAATACAAATAAGCACATTACATATGTGAAAACATGAATCATATTTTACCCCGACCGGGACTCGAACCTAGGACTTATGATTACTAAGTCAAGGCGCTACCACTACACCACAGAAGGTTAAAAGGAACCCAACCTTATAGCTTATATCTGCTATACTTAGGAATGAACGCATTCTAACTGAATGCCACTATGTTCATATTACAGATTCCCCAACCTCACTCGTGGCTTCATTTTAGCATTTAATTCAATTCCCAATCTCATTCGGGCCATGAAATACAAATAAGCACATTACATATGTGAAAACATGAATCATATTTTACCCCGACCGGGACTCGAACCTAGGACTTATGATTACTAAGTCAAGGTGCTACCACTACACCACAGAAGGTTAAAAGGAACCCAACCTTATAGCTTATATCTGCTATACTTAGGAATGAACGCATTCTAACTGAATGCCACTATGTTCATATTACAGATTCCCCAACCTCACTCGTGGCTTCATTTTAGCATTTAATTCAATTCCCAATCTCATTCGGGCCATGAAATACAAATAAGCACATTACATATGTGAAAACATGAATCATATTTTACCCCGACCGGGACTCGAACCTAGGACTTATGATTACTAAGTCAAGGCGCTACCACTACACCACAGAAGGTTAAAAGGAACCCAACCTTATAGCTTATATCTGCTATACTTAGGAATGAACGCATTCTAACTGAATGCCACTATGTTCATATTACAGATTCCCCAACCTCACTCGTGGCTTCATTTTAGCATTTAATTCAATTCCCAATCTCATTCGGGCCATGAAATACAAATAAGCACATTACATATGTGAAAACATGAATCATATTTTACCCCGACCGGGACTCGAACCTAGGACTTATGATTACTAAGTCAAACTTAAGAAGCTGCCAAACATTACCCTCACTTAAATCTCATCTTTTAAATCACCTACTTAATAAGTGATTTTAGTCTCATTATTATCCTCCCATTGGGTAGACGAAGTGTATGTATGCTTATTTTAATGTGTAAATATTTTGATTTTGTGCTTTGCAAATTTCATTTGTTTTATTTTGACATTTTACATTGTAATTTGTAATTAGATTAATTATCATGTAATAGCCATTTTTGATGGAATAAAGTTTTTGACTTTGACTTTGACAGTACACCACAGAATGTTAAAAGGAACCCAACTTTATAGCTTATATCTGCTATACTTAGTAATCATAAGTCCTGTGGTGTAGTGGTAGCGCCTTGACTTAGTAATCATAAGTCCTAGGTTCGAGTCCCGGTGGGGGTAAAAAATGATTCATGTTTTCACATATGTAATGTGCTTATTTGTATTTCATGGCCCGAATGAGATTGGGAATTGAATTAAATGCTAAAATGAAGCCACGAGTGAGGTTGGGGAATCTGTAATATGAACATAGTGGCATTCAGTTAGAATGCGTTCATTCCTAAGTATAGCAGATATAAGCTATAAGGTTGGGTTCCTTTTAACCTTCTGTGGTGTAGTGGTAGCGCCTTGACTTAGTAATCATAAGTCCTAGGTTCGAGTCCCGGTCGGGGTAAAATATGATTCATGTTTTCACATA
>JAXCGZ010006780.1:0-20000 GCA_037179515.1 Halocaridina rubra
CAAAAGTATTTGCACTAACTTTGATCACTGAAATCAAAGCTTTTCTAGTCGTTTCAATGTTGTTTGATGATGTAGTCTCCAATTTACCACTTTGAAGCAAAACGTAGTCGTACTCGTAAAAAGCATTTCACAGAAACTGATAGAAATGACTCAGATGAGAATTATTTGACACCTAGAAAAAAATTTTGCTCACAAACTTTTAGATGTCAGCGACAGCCTTATCATTGAGATAAGCAGATGTTAAGTTCATGGTAACTTCTCAGTCCTTTTTGCTTATAGTAATAAGGATCTTGACAGCATCATGTGGTAAAGCATAAAGGAGACTTGGAAATGAATTTGGAGAATGAAATTATTCAGTTTCATAAACATGTATCCCTTAAAATTAATGACCCTTATGATGACAATGTGCTAAATATTGCTTCAAAAATTCTTGTAGTGACATCACAGCCTTATCCAAATGTTGCTACTGCTGTACGTCTCTATCTTACACTGCCATGCAGTGTTTGTGAAGGAGAATGATCATTCCCAATATATAAGTCATATTAAAAATAAAAAAAAAAGATCCACTATGCCAATGGAACAAAACTGCCTTAACTGGTTGAGCTTAATGAGCATTGAGCAAAAGTTGGCAAAAAAAACTGATTTGCAAATTATTTTGCTAGTGCAAAAGCTAGGAAAATTTCGTTATAAGTTGTATATTTATTGCATTAAGTGGCATGTCATTTTAAGTTTGTCTATATATTGTTACCTGATTGTCATTAGTGTGAAGAAATAATATTACCGGTATATGATTTTGCCTTATTTTTTAACAGGGCCCAAAGGGGTCATTTGGGTTTTTTTTGGGGGGGGCCAATGCCCTCCCTTCAATTCTCAGCTAGCCCCCCCTAAGTTTTGGCTGAGAGAGTCCCTTCAGCATCCTTAGTGTAAGGGCCCCAAAGGATCATAATTCGGCACTGTTCAAGTATATCACTTATCTTCAAGGAATTTCTCTGAAGATGCGTAATATACTTGAAAATGTTAAGGATCCAAAAATTTCTTTCCATATATATATATATATATATATATATATATATATATATATATATATATATATATATATATATATATATATATATATATATATATATATATATATATATATATATATATATATATATATATATATATATATATATATATATATATATATATATATATATATATATATATATATATATATATATATATATATATATATATATATATATATATATATATTATAGGTAGTCTCCGTGGCAAAATGGTTGCGTCTGCGACTCTGAGGCGGCAGATCGAGGGTTCGCGCCCCGTCATGGATTGATATATATATATATATATATATATATATATATATATATATATATATATATATATATATATATAACAACAACAACTACATCCCAACTATATACCTACCATATAGCCGGGGCTCGAGCCCCATCTCCAATCATGTGGACCCAATGATCTCCAGGCAATGGCTGAATAATCAGGTAGACCTATTGGAAATCACCCCTACCTATTAAATGCCTAAATTAATAAGTAACGACATAAGACAGAGAGAAGGGGGAGGAAATGCTACTTGAGATATTTATAGTTCCTTTGGAAAAGCAAAGAAACAGGTATTATAAGAGAAATTCAGGTCAATGAATACAAACAAAAGCAATAATCTATTCCTATTTGTAACATACCAGAGATGATCTAGCATCGATATCATAGACTCCCAATTCATCAAATGTTCTTTCTGACTTTCCTTTTAAAAGATCTTCAAAGACACGATTCGTAATCTCATCTAAACTATTTCCTCGTTTCTTCAGGCGACCAGGTTCTATAGCCCATTCTGGAAATAAAAAATGCAAAAGATTTTTTCTATGGTCTGCAGAGATAATTGGGAATATTAAAACAACTTTAACAACACCACTGATTATGTAACAGTCTAAAAGAATAAAAGGGTCAATTTTTTTCCTCCATATACATGCAGTATATATGTGACCCTTTTTTTTTTCTCTCACAACTATGAAATAAAATGAGAAGGAATATGACCGTGGAATTCTCTTTCTCCCCTAGGAATATCCCCTTCAGTCACCTCCTAAGCAACACATCACACTGAATATGAGTGTAAAAACATTTCTCCCCCACCAACAAATATATTCACTTTAGTTTCCTCTAACATGCTGAAAAAGCTGAGGAACTGTTTCATTCTTACCAACAGTCATATCAAATTCAGGTGCTTCATGTAACCTGCAATGAAAAAATGTGGCACATGCCATTTAGCCACCTCCTTTACAATGCATGGAAAATAAGAGGCATTTCTTCTATATCCTCCATTAAATAAAAAAAAAATTTTTATTTAAAAAAAAAAAAAAAAAAAAAACAAGAGCTAAAATTGATAACGCTACCTTTAACTTCCTCTTTAGTCTGCACGACTAAACGATCACCATCTATGTCGTTCACAGGAGCCTTGAGATTGACATTTTTCTCCTCCCCAACCTGAAACAGAATACATAAAATTATAATTAAGCCAGATGGTATAGGAATTATTAAGGAACTTCATCAAAAAAATATTTTTGGGAACAAGAGGCTATAGTCTGATGAAGCCAGCAAAGTGGCTATAACTGAATGGAAAAGGGAGGCAACAGGATTTCAATACACTATGTACACCTACTTTTCTTCTATTGGAAATGGATGGTGGCAAGGAAAAAATCATTCAAGGGAGAAAAAATTGTCAGTCCCTTGTTCCAAAAGTCGTTTCGGTTGGTTTTCTAGCATGCATGGAATATGAGTAATTAATTATTTTTCCTTCACCAAATGATAATCTTTGTAATACAGAAGAATATGCAATACAGTCTATAAAATAAAAGAAAATATTAACCTGAAAAAAAGCAAGTGTTCCATTCATGTGTCTAAAAGTACATTATATAAATACTGTATATACAAAAGCAATAATTATGAGTTTTTTTTCTTGCGACAGCAGGACGGGCAAAGAAAGTTGGCCTCATCGGGACTGGGCACGAAGAAGACATAGAGCAGAGAGAAACTAGGGATGGAGTGTTGTGACATGTCAGATGGGAAGGGATGATAAGAGATGTGTAACGAATAAACAAAAATATTTTTGCCTTCAATTTCCGTCTTTATTTCATACTTCAAATTTATCCTTATAAGAGGCATGGCTTTGTGTGTAAAAAAAAAAATAATAATAATAATTATTATTATTATTTTGATACTCTGTGGGAGGCAAATACAAAGGATGGGATTCAAAATCTTCTCGCAACACCCCATTTAGTTGACTTTTACGACACGCAGGGGAACATGGAGGAAGTATTCCTGCTCCCCCCCTTACCAAAGCTAGAAATGAGAATACTATAAAAATACAGCAAAAGAAAAAACTAATATATTATATACTAACCTAGACATGGTAACAGGGCAAAACTAAAATAAAACATCATTCTGGTTTGGTTGAAATGGCCTTCAAAACAATTCCAACCCCATCTTGTACATTTTTATATTTTAAATATGGTTGCCTTACTGATACTTGGGACTCAAACTTCATCAGCAAATACTATTCTATTCTCAAAAAATATTTAACCTTATATTTACTGCGAGCAAATAAGATAAATATTTTTACTCGGAAAGAAAATATTCATTCTTATCTTTGTTCGTACCTTATGTATGGACATAAGATCCAGTTTATAGCCGTATTTATGTAGAATAGGCTTTAGGACGTCGGAGGTCGGCTTATTTGGCTTAGCCTTAACACACACAGTTTTACGATTGGGCAAATCTAGGCGGAACAAAATCCGCTGCTCTAGACGAACTTCTAAGCCTCCTATGGCAGAGCTGTCCTCTGTTTTATCTAGAAGCTGAAATACGAGACAGGAGAGATAAGTTAAGACTAATCATTCGTATTATAAACACATATAGTTAAATAACCCCATTATCTGTTAGGTTAAGTAGAGTAACTTGCCCTGTAGATACGAATACAATACTAGAGTATAATGGGGTTACTCATACATACGTAATCCTTATTTTCATTCATATAAATTACCATATCCCTCTTAAGGTGACAATGATGCAATAACTATTACAAAAGAATCCAATGAGCAGGTCTTACCTGCACATCTTCATGTTTTTTGCCACTTATTTCAAATATCATCAATACGTATTAAGGTATATTTATAGTCATATTATGAAAATAACATTCTATATACAAAGAGTTGTACTATCTAAATTTTTGAATGCTCACAAATCAATTGAAAAATGACTAGAATTACAGAATTCAACATTAATTTACCAGAATATTGTTAGTGTATACTGTATACACCGATGCTGCTGATTGCAGTCTTGTCAAATAAATCTAAGTTCAACCCTACTCTATTTGAAAAAAAAATTTCTAATTAAATATCAATATGTACAAGGAGAAACTAAGATACTTGAAGAAAGTAACATTTAAATACTATGTATATTCCAGATGTACCAGACTACTATTAATAAACGTTGGCCCTTGAGAACGTGGCACTTACAAATTGCACAAATTCGTCATTAAGGAACAACACATTCATCAATTTTGAAAATATATAAGAAAGTATATATGTCAATAAAAATTTTCTGTTTTTGAACATTGATAAATATACCTAAAGAAATTAAGCATTAACAGATAAATGTAAATAAGCCACTATAAATTTTCCAGTTATGTACCGCATTTAACATACCTACAGAAATTGAGCTTGACTGCTAATAATGAAATAGTCAGCTAACCTTATCAGTTTTATTTTGATAAACATCAAAAGTTGTATAAGATATTGCACGCCGTTCCAATAGACGAGTGAGAAGTTCCTGAATGCTCTCTCCTTGACGAACAGCAATCACAGAATTGCACAGATCAGGGAAAATGACACGACATCTGTTGTAGCCCTCATTTCCACTGAGGCTTCCCAGTTCGCCACTTGTAAGCGACTGTTGGAGTAGAATGGATGCAGGAGGTAAGGTTAGAGTCTGTTTGTCATTTTATGCATCACTTTTAATCCTTATTTGAATGGGAGTGGACAGAGACAGGTTGGATGTGGGGAATAAAGGCTGGATGTTTTTCCTAATGCCCAGTGATATTGCAGTCCCAAGGAAACAATAATAAGAGTATCTTCCATAATGATAAGTAAATGGAAAGAATATTTACCCACTATAAAATTTAAACCATTGTGTATTATCAATTAGAGGTACTATAAGAAATAAGCAAGAAGGTAATGAAGTATAAAAATGCATTGTTGAATCTGAGAAAAATAAAACGTAAGAAAGCATTTCATATTCTGCAGAAGAATGACTTGGCAGCCAATTTGCCTTTATGGAAGTCTGAGCAGGGGTAGATACTCTTCCACTATCAATGAATGGTGAATACATTAATCCTACTGGTTTTACAGGGTCACATCATGTGAGGGACTCCAATACCCTTTTAATTTTACCCCAAATGGCTCCAGAGAATATCTGATCTGTCAGTATAAATAACCAGGAACTGTGAACTAAAGAAGATTGGATGCAAAGATGCTACGGATAACATTTAATACGCCTACAAGTGAAAGAAAGGATTCATACTGAATCATATAAACAAATATAATTACACTGTTCATGTATAATAATAATTCACTATTTAGTTTTGGAGACCCTGATGGTGTCAAAGGGAAGAGAAGTTATACTGTTAAAAAACTTGAAAATAATAAATGTTACAATACGGTATTCTAAAAATAACTTTCAGTACTTACATCTCTAGAGACGGCCCGTCTAACCAAAGGTAAATCAGATGAGTTTAGAGATGTTCTAGATCCACTCATGTCCGACCGTACACTGGACGAGTCAGACTGATTGCGTTGATTAATTTTTTTCTTACGTCTGTATTCTGCTTCACCTCTGTCCTTGCTCTTACTGCGATCTTTACGATGCCATGGGAGTAAAGATTTACGCCTACGCTCATCAGCATCAGATTTACTTTTTTTGAGCTGTGCAGAGGAATAATAAAAATGACATTCTTTGTTATAAAATGGTGTTGATCTTTGTAGTGAAATAATAAAATTTATAAGTTAATACAGTATTAAAAAGGCTACTGATAAGGTATTCCCTGTAAGTCATAAGAACAGACTAAAAGGGAATGGAACGAGAGAGGATGGGGTTCCTATCTTCCAAGATAGATTTTTCTTCCAAAGAACATCTGAAGGGAAGTGTGCAGATAGGCAGGGTATGAAGACTTCCTCCTGCTTTTTCTTTTTATTCATTATATCATAAAAACTAAAAAAGACGGAGTTAAAAAGTAAAACAAAGCCAATAAAGTTTATTACAATAAAAACTGCTGGATAAACAACAAGCAAACAAGAGATCAGTTAGTAATATATCTCGACATGACAGACATCAATAAAAAATCAAATGACATTATTTCCTAAGCCTTCCTTTACCTATTTAATTTTTTCTGAAGCATCAAAACTCACTCTGGATAGAGATATAAATCTAAGGTTGACGAACATCAAGCAAATAATAAAGTAACATGATATTCTAAGCCTTCCTGAATATATTCTACTGATTTCTGAGTTATAGAGATTTATTTTAAAATTTCCTTACAGAGAAAAGGCACATTTCTAAAGTTTATTACTGAAAATTGTCAACAGAATTAATTTTATACGAAAACTATATAAAGCATACATGAAAATTTATTAGTCTATTTCATACAGAAATAGTACTGAAGCATTATTAGTCTATAATCAATTACAACAAATATTTGTTCCTGGACAAACCATTCTTTTTCTAAGGGAACATAGATAATACAAACTCGCCTCAATCATACATGTGGAAATGATGAATAGTTGAAGATTCAGGAAGAGCATTCACAAAAAGTAAGTATGTTGTTGTTTGCTATTTTATGTGTCATTAATTTCCATTCAAATAGGGGTGGACACAAAAAGGCTGGATGATCTTCCTAATACCACGTGGTAGGCTGAAAAACGCATCTGTCACTTCCTGAGTCAAGTACTTGAATCATTGCGCTACAGCAATAGCCACAAAACCTTACAAAAGCTGTAAGTACGTCAGGAAGAAAAATAAAAAATATTCGTAATACTTTTTTGTTCATTGAAGCCGGTTTCCCTATGTGAAGAGACTACAAGAACTCATCTTCAAAGGGTTGTTTGCCAGGCAGCTTAAGGGACAACAACAACTCACCTTCATATGTGAATCATCCTGGATTATTCTGAGATCAGAATCAAGCGATTCATCCCCAGGATATGGGAGAGTCTGCCCCTTCATGTCTTTTGATAGACAATCCTGATATAGCACCGATTTTAAGAAACGAGAATAACTGTCAAATTTCATGAGGTTGAAAATCTGTTTTTGAGCCTGTAAAGAATAAAAAAAAATCATAGAGTATTCTACATAAGTTTCACGTGACTCATGCGGAAGTTACAAAGACTAAATGTATTCTTCAGAAGTATTATATGTTAGTTTTTTAATTGATAGCCACAACTGTGCAAAAGAGGGGGCCACAACATTACAAGAAAGAAGGCAACAGGGCATACCATACCATACCCATCTTCACCCCTTCAATCAGATGCAGGGTGGAAGAGACTGCTAGCTCTTTATTCCCTTATCATTTTTATTCACCCCTTATAACAAGGAGATAATATGGATACAAAATGCTTTCTCCACGCTATCAAGAATAAGTATATGCAATTTTTATAAACATAAGAAGTAGCAGTTAATTGCAACTCTGATATCAGAATGACTCAATATTATTTTTCTTAGAAACTATTTTACCAAAACAAAATTTATTTCATATGTCTAGAACGATGTTCTATAAGATTTACTGCTATATCAAGAACTTCACGGTGGTGGGGGATATTATGGTAGCCCTTTATTCCCAAGGATCAAGGAGTAGTCGAGATATATTAGGTTCCTATGAATGCATTCTCTGACTCCACCATATTAATGTTGGGTAATGGTATTTAAGTACGACAGAGAGATGTACAGGGTCATAACACCCTCTTGCTCTCTTCCAATGACTTTAACCATTTTTTTTACTCTCTACTAATCATCATCATCTCTCTCTCTCTCTTTCTTTTTTTTTAATTTTAATTTTTATTTATTTATTTATTTTTTTTAAATAAGGTCTGTTACACACTAATCTGGTATGATTTCACACAGTCTACAGTACTTTTAAAGGTAAGTCAGAGATTAAATTGTCACATAGTAAGCAGTGCAAGCATAAAAAAAATATAAGTAGTATAAAACAAATTGGGAAACTAATGCATGAAGTGATGAGACAGTTGCATATGCCAATTTAAGAATTAAAAAAAAAATTATATAATTAAGTAACTAATGTTCCGGTTTTAAGTCACGGACTCCCTTTTCTACCAAGGGCTAGGACGGTTGCCTTCTTGCGAAGGACTTGTCTTGGCAGATGTAATAGTTACCCTGAGTGCATGCCCTTGCTAACCTCAGACCGTGACGGGGCGCGAACCCTCGACCTGACGCCTCAAAGTCGCGAATGCTACCGCTTGAGCCACGGTGACAAAACCGTTTATAAAAGGAAGTTCAAAGGATGAAAACTAAATTAACTAATATACAAACTTCATAATTGAATAGATATTTGAATGATTTTAATGTGAAAGATATCCTATACACACACTAGCTTAGACAAATATTCCCAAGAGCACACATCTAGATACATTTGAATTTAGATAAACAAACAGACAGAGAATACCAACTCTGAGAAGTGAATATGAATACTGTATGCACAAATACACAAGAATTACATACAAAGCTAAAATACAACAAATGAGTAAATGAAATACAGAAATATGACATGCGGTGCAAGCACAAATCTAAACAATAAAAGAACAAACCTGAGCAAAAAGAAACTCGTCAGGTTTATGTAGACTATCCACGGCATCCTGTCTGGCTTGCGAGTCGACATTGACGGGTTCGGAGGCACCTATGCATAAATGACGTTCAAATATTTCCTTGGCCATGGCTTGTAGCTCTTCCTGGCTTGATAGACGCTTATAGCGTTCACAAGCAGTCCAAAAATAGATGTTCTCATGGCTATATTCTTTTTTGAGAAATTCCTGAAAATATAAAATGCTTCACTATGATATACATCACATAAAAAGCTGCAAGCGACAGTTGTCATGGCTATGTTATTTTTAAACTTTCTTAAAATATACTAATGAATAAAATATTAGGCAAATCTGTAACATTTTATATATTGTTAGAAAGCTTACTGCTACAGAAGTATTAAGAAAAGAAATTTACAGTCAAAGAAATTGAAATTTGAAAATGTAAATACCTAAGGCCCACACTAAACAACTTAAATCTGCTGAATGCACATCAACAGGTCAATTTTCATCATCTCTTTCATAAGAAACAGAAGAATTGCGAGTTTAATAGTAATATTACAGAACAATATCCATAAAGTGAAAGACAATATTAAATCTGAGGGACTGGTGAATACATCATTAAATGTACAGGATCTCTGGAGGAACAGAATATTAAAGAATCTGGCCTTCAATAGAATAAAGATTCTTTTAAGGACACATAAAATGTCCTATTATGACTTTCTGGCCTATGCAATATCAATATGCAAAATGAAAGGCTTTGCTTCCAATTCCTTGTCCTCTTCCTTTAAGTAGTTTGAAATCATGGGGTCGGCAACAGCACCACTCACCGCAAACGTATGTAAACCTGCAGGATCTTCTAAAAGTTTCTCGAAGGATGTTGCCCATGCTGAGACTCTGCCAACATCTATGCCTCTTTCTGATGTAACGCTACCACTAACAGAGCCACATTCACCATCCAGCAAACTGTGAGGTGCTGATATCTGGAATAAATTTTTTTTTCAATACACTGTATAATTTAATACTGCAATATCTCAATTTGTTTCATTCCAGTCATACCAAAATATCTTGCATACCCTCTCATTGCTTTCCAATAATGCTTAGTTATCCTACATATTTACCTAACATACCTTGCTAGTATAGCCTGTCTTTTGCTCCTTTGTAAATTACTTAAAATCTCCACAAACTACCACAGATAAGTGAAAAATCATTAATTAGTCTTGCTGATTTTTGAATTAACCTGAATCTTTTCTCATCTTATCCTGTCGAAGTATCTAATAAGTCCTTTCCCTTGGAAGGCTATCTCTGTAATTCTTTTATTGTCATTTCTACACAATATTAATACAGTACCTGCTTTATATATATCTAATTCTCTCTCCACTAACTTTTTATTTTATACCATAAACTCGTTTTCTTCATAAAGTCTGTATGATTTAGTAACTTTTCATTACTCAGTGTTTCTGCCTATAAAGGACCATTACCAGATTTTTACTCTCACATATTTTACGTTTTCTACATCTGGATATAAAATAAATATAAAATACAGTCTTCTACAGCTCCCTATCATCATTCACTAACATTTGCACATATGCTTGATATTTTCCACAGTGTTACTTCCTTTACATTTAGTCTTTCTATTATTTTTCCAATTCTAGGCTACATCTCCCTGCAACCTCCTCTCTGAAGACGATAACGACCCACAATATCACACCCAAAATATAGTCTTTTTTACTCTCTAACAACCCCAGTTATAAAGATATATTCAGTTATGGTGACTCTGCACAGCCGTGTCTCACTCTTTTCTGACTGTCAATCTTTCATCTCGATCCACCAATTACTAATACCAGTAGAGGCATTTTTTGTTCCCCAAAACAAATGTTCTTCAGCTGTGTACATTCATTACATATTTCAGAGAAATTTAGTCGTCTTGAGCTTATGCCTCTACATAATTTTCTTATACAATATTTTCTGTTCTAATATCTCCCTGTTCTTGACTTACTATGCCTTCTACAGAAACAAGGTAATTGGAGGTACCTCAAAAGTTAGAGAAATATCAGATAAGATACAAGAAAGTAGACTAAGATGGTATGGTCATGTCGTTAGGAGGGATGAACAGTATGTTGGGAGGAGGGTGATGGAAATGGATATACAGGGTAGGAGAGGGAGGGGGAGACCAAAGCGTAGGTGGATGGATTGCATCAATAACGACCTGAGGTCTAAAGGTTTGTTGGGTGATGAGGTATGGGACAGGAAAATATGGAGAACGAGGTATGGGACAGGAAAATATGGAGAACACTGGCCAGAAACATCGACCCCACATAAAAGTGGGAAAAGATGTAGACGAAGACGAAGAAGAAGAAGAAGAATATCAGTTTATATTTCAAGGCAATATTAAGAGAACGTTAAACTTAACAAATAAGTACAGCATACTTCAAACCTTTAAAAATACCCACCTTTCCAATCTCTGTATCGGAGAGAGCGGAAGGATCTTGGGCATGGGAACTATTGTGCCTCGATCTATAAAAAGGACGCCTGAGGGAATTGCTTCGTGCCCATTTTTTCTCATTGCCTCCATCCACCTGTACAGAAGAGGAAAATATATTAATGATGGTAATTTAGATCTTCATACACAAACCATATACAGTATTAGTAATATATAATGGAATTATCAATAATAATATAACTTCTTATTAATAAGTTCTGTAACAGGGACTTAAATCTGAGTCCTGTAGAACAGAAACCCATGGCATGGTGTACAGAAGTCAGTAGACTAATAATAATAATGTACATATACAGTACATACACCATTAAGCCATAAAGCAATGAAAAAAACCCTGAAAACTAATACAGTAAAAGTAAAATAAAGCTAACAACCATTATATAAAACAGGAGGTGGGAAATTATCCTAATCCACTCTAATCATCTCTTCTTTAGCTCGTAATGAGCTAGATATCAACTTCAGGGAAGGAGAGTACATTGGCTAAGAATCAATACATTTTCTATTACCTGTAAACGTTTTACATATATTAAAAAAAATAAAAAATAAAAAGATAATTTGATAAGAGTAAAGGAAAATAATAGTGAATATTGTGTAGTGTAATGGCATAATAATTATTCTGTAATTTTCTATTACCTTCCTAGATTTTATATACAAGTAAAATAATTTAAAATTAATGCGAAAAGTTAGGAAATGAGAAAAATTAATTCTCTCTCTTGTGTAATTCGACTTTAACCAAAACTTGAAATTCACATAGTCTCAGGACACACTCAGCACTTTACGCTGTTTGAAAACTAAAGTTACGTTAAGCATTGCATGTTGACATACAGTGCAGTATAATATTTTCAAGAATTAGGCAGTAGAGTATAGGTACAGGGTAGAATTCAATAGAGTTAATAGGTTTCTATATATACAGTAAACGATGATTTCCTAAAATAAGCCATTGTGGAATGTAAAAAGGAGGTTAAACAATGCAAGCTTGTATATACTGCATATATGTGGTATTGATATATTCATTTTCTGTAACCCCCAGTCAAATCTGACTATATGAATAAAATTCATTCTGTAATTACAACAGTAAATGAAGAAGAATCAGACATCTGACTGCTCTATGTGTATATAAGAAACTGTCTTGCATGCACATGAGAAATACGACCTTGGCATGCACAAGAGAGTAGCAGCATAGATCGTTCACTGCACATACGTTACCCCGTATAACATCTCCATAGAACGACTGGATGAAACTGTCATTGCCAGGGATTTTTCAGGGTCTCCTACTGGTTCCAGTTCTGAGTTCTTTCTCAGACTAAAACGTTTCATTCCCTCACTGTTTACTTTCCTTAACTGTAACTGAATCCCTTTGGAAAGGTTGTTCGATTGGTCACGGCGCATAGTCACAAAATGATTAAGATAGACGGGATTTCTGTTAGCACTGTTATTTGTAATTTTACGTGACCAGGAGTAAAGAGAGGGAGCGCTTGTATCGGTATTATTTCTAGTCAGGGAATCACGCGAATTTTCAGATTTGCTAGACTTTCCAAGAGAGCAGATGTCCTCATCCTTATCGTCGCCATCCACCGATATCATAAACTCTTCTTCAGTCGTTGTGATTGATAAGTCGTCACCGCACAGACAACTCAGGCTACTGCTTAGAGAAGCTGAGTCATAGATCAGATCAAATTTGAATATGTCCTTGGAGCCACACTCCCTTTCATCATCAGTTTCTTCTTCTAATTCCAAATTAGTTGACAGGCGACTACTTGTGCTTCTTCTCCGACACGTCGAGCAATGACTCGAATTTATAGTTTCGTCACAATCGACAAAATGGAGTGGGGATTCACTTCTCGCGTGTGTCACGTCTCCATCATTCTCTTCACCTTTTGGATCATCTTGTAATATTTCTATCACTTCGGAGATGATTGGAAGGTTATCCATAACTTTATTTTAAAAAAGCGATAAAAACTCAATCTGTTTATACAATTTCCTGGTTATGTCGTAAGGATTCTAGCCGAAGGTTCTGAGACTACATGTGCACTTGGCTAAGCATTAAAATTCAAAATAGACCTTCGCCTCTTTGGAAAATCACACATATTTCTTTACAATATATCACAAATTACCAGCATTCAATAAAACTTTATTCTGCTTAATATTTAGCATTTAAAGCAATATAAAGATAGCAAAGAATATCTCCCTGCATTGGGTCAAAATGATATGGTTAAACTTTTTGGCGTGTGGTGTATTTTTTAACTTTGCTTTCAGATAGGAACATACATACGTATATTCATACACTGTATATGGTGTTTCACATTAACTATAATATTAAGATTCTCTTTTGTATGATATCATTACTTTTGGGTGACCAGATTACATATAACACATTTCACACTACACATTAATTGGTTAAGTGACTTACCCTGTAATTCAATGATAATACAAGTTCTTTAAAGTTTTTGTTTTCATATGCTACATAATACTTCTATGTAGACATTTTTTCGTAACAACTGTATGAATGTAATTTTGATTCCAAGATAGAATATTAATTATTATTATAATTTTCATTAGTATTATTTTTATATTATTATTATTATTAGTATTACTATTATTATTATTAGTAGTAGTCGTAGTAGTGGTGGTGGTGATGGTAGTAATATTTCTATTATTATTATTATTAGTTAGTAGTAGTAGTAGTAGTAGTAGTAGCTGTTGCTGAGGTGGTGTAACATCAGTAATGGAAGTAGTGGAGCCAAAGTTTTAATCTCTATCTGTATTTTGAATATTATTTATTTTACTTACACACGAACATGTATATATAAAACTCTCTCTCTCTCTCTCTCTCTCTCTCTCTCTCTCTCTCTCTCTCTCTTTCTCTCTCTCTCTCTCAGTTTTAGTGAAAGAGTCTTTATAGCTAATCTGCTATTAATAAAATTTCAAGTGAAGTAAGTAACAGAGGATCATTGAATAGGAAGCTGGGGAGGATGTACGAGAATGAGGAGAAAAGGGAGAAAGTGTAGCAAGGTGTGTAAGATTGAGGAAAATGCCACAGAAGACTGGAGGGGGAGAGATGATTTAGGGATGGAAAAAAAGTGTAAATAACAACAACAACAATAATATTAAATAATAATAATAATAATAATAATAATAATAATAATAACAATAATAAGATGGACGAGTGTGAGGGAAGTTGCCATGTGATGAAGCGGTGGGGATATACCAGCTGTGGCTGTCGGGCCTCATTGTAGAATACCCTTGCCCACCTACCTTGTGGTTGACCCAAGCAGGGTGGAAAGGGGGATATGTGGCAACCCATTATCCTCCAAGGAGCTAAATGGAGCGATTGAGGTATGTGTGGATCGTGGTGAATGCCTGTTTCTTGGCTCGGCCACCCCCCTTACAAGGGGGAATGAGGCCATGTATATGTGTGTATGTACAATAATAAGGCTTGAAACCACAGACCTAAAAAGAGAACGGAGGCCGTTGGGATTTGTCCTTACAAACCAATCCATGACCATACTTTTTATGTTTTGTAGAAGCCAATCTGACACCCCCCTGTTTAATCATACCGTGGGTGTGTTAAGAAGGGCATCCAACATCCATCTCCCGGCTCCGACCTATCTGTGTCCTCTCCCGTTAGAATAAGGACTAATTAGTGACATACAGTGAGGCCCCCCCCCCAAAAAAAAAAAATGTAGCATGGAAATAGATCAGGTAGCTGAGGAATGGCCAAGTCTCAGTTACTGCCTTTCCCTTTAAAATAGATCAAGTAACTGAGGAATGACCAAGTCTCAGTTACTGCCTTTCCCTTTAGAAATAGATCAAGTAACTGAGGAATGGCCAAGTCTCAGTTACTGCCTTTCCCTTTAGAAATAGATCAAGTAACTGAGGAATGGCCAAGTCTCAGTTACTGCCTTTCCCTTTAGCTGCCATTTACATGATACTCCTTACCCCAGGTGTACTACTATTACTAAAACTATATATTTCTTCATAGTTCCACCAAGCTATTAATATTTATAAGGTTCTTTGCATTTGAAACAATGTGGACAACCTCTCGAGCATCCACTTTCTAGCTGCTATCACTACTACTAATTAACTAATAACGACATGAACAACATTACTACTACTACTAATAATAATATTCAGATTTTATATATATATATATATATATATATATATATATATATATATATATATATATATATATATATATATATATATATCAGAGATTTAAAGCAAATTAGCGCTAGTAAAAGCAACAGATGAAAAAGAAAAGCAACAAATTAAAACCTGCAGCAGTAAACAAAAAAGAATAACAATGGAAAGCAATGACAAAACTATCAGTAACTGTTGAGGCAACAGACGCAGTTTAAGATTATGTATAAAATAAAGCCCAAAAGCTGCAGATCTTGTGTATTTAAGACTTGGATAAGCACAGACAAAACAGACGATGCATATAGGCTAATATACATAACCTCTTATTACAAAAAAAGCCATTTCGAGTAAGCTAATCGCATCTCGTGTTTGACTTTATTTATTCCTCTATTTCCTTACCTGTTCAAGACTTAAGGTAATATTTCTAGTGTCGTTCGTTCTTGGTGGGGCACTGGATTTGGTGCTTTTAAAAAATCTCCTCCTGGTTTGATTTTTTACGGCGATTTTTTGAACAGAATCATAATGAGAGATATTCACATATTCATTGAAAGTGTCTGCTTTGTTGGTGGCTGGGCTGTTAGGTGTTGAAAAGCTGATGTTTAGTTTCGCTTGGTATTCAAAGGGTGTCATAATCTTTGTCGCTGCTTGATTTAATTTTCCAGCATTGGAAACTGTGTTAGAGTGGTTTACTCTCTTTGCAAGACTGGACTTGGTCTCGTCAGTATAAAAGGTGGTATTCAAAACTGTCTTCTCTGAGGATATAGAAGGTGACTTGGAAGGGCTTCTGGATGGAGTATTTGAAGCAGACCTTGTGTTGGCTTCTCTAAAAGGAGTTGGCAATATTGTTTCTTTATCTCTGCTACTACTCCTATTGCTCCTCATTCTACTATCGACAATGGCTCCTTTAGCAGATTCGTTGGCATGCGTATTTGCAATTTTCTTAGGGGTCCTGAAGAAAGATCTCTGTCTCTTAAACTGTTTATCATCTTCTTGTTGGGAAGTCTCAAGAATCTGGTGATGGTGATTCCTACCTATCCCAAAAATGGCCATGAAGTTGGCAACATTGAAGGCATTTCCTAGAGCCAAGGGATCACTGTTTCTTTTATTCCGAGGAGAAACTTCCGTTAAACTGTTTCTTTTTATGGTTTGCTGAGCACTTCTTCTCAAGCTGTCGCTGTTTCTTTTAGATGCTGTTCTAATGAGACCGTTCTCAGTATTACGAGCACAAGTTTCTCTCCTTAAGGAAGACGCTCTTCCTATGGGAGTACAATCACGGGATGGATGTCTTAACACCACCTCATTAGTTTTATGCTTACCTATACTGCTACCAGTAATATTACTACTAACATCGCTTTTAGAGCGTGATTCGCCACTGCTGTTGGTAACATTACTACTAACAATATTTTTAGAGCCTGAGTAGCCAACGATTTTACTGTTGTTGGATTTGTTATTCTTATCCATCATCGCAAATCTGATAGGAGTAGGATACATCATGGCGGATCCACCAAGATTTGGTTTTTCCAGGGTAGTTTTTTCTCTTCGAAGTGCAGCCATATGAGGTGGACTTTTGGCTGGCAGTTCATCAAAAGTTTTCTCCCGACGAAGTGAACTACCATGTATAGGATGATTTAAAAAAGGCACCTTCAGGTTTGAGAAAGCCTTATTTTTCCCTCTGTCATCCCTTGCACCTTTTGTCCGTACTGTCTTCTGTCCCTGGGCATGCGAAACAGATTTTTTTGCGTCCGTTTTTCTTGTCTGATACATGTTTCATGTTCAATGTGGCTTTTCGAGATGGTGTGCCTCTCTGACATTTGCAGAAATTCTGTCTCACTGGACTTGAGAAATATTACCTCCGATTTGCGTCATTTCAGTATATACTTGTTAATTAACATCTATGTACCGGAACTAAGAAGAAAAAAAATGCGCCTTTAACTTTCATATAATATTCACAGAGAAATGACCTGTGGTGTACAAGCCTTGAACCACAAGCGAATTTTTTTTTTTTTTAACATTTCACGTGTCACTAATAGTTCCCATTTGGGGGTGGACAATTGAAAAAAAAAAGTTTATAAAATAATTGATGACTTAATGTGTATCCGTTGTTAGGATAATCTAATTAAAACGGGAAAGAATAGGAGTTCAGGTGAAAAAGGGAAAACAATCTTTATTTACTTTTTCCAAAATTCCACTGGTTAAAAAAAAAACGGAATTACATAACACGATGTGTTCCATTATCCTCACATCATGCAGAAAGTTTAATAAATATTTTTGTAGTTTTTCTTCCCACTTAGACATATAGTTGTTAATTATTATTATTCTTATTAATATTATTATTCTTATTATTATTAATCAGTCTATCCTCATATTCCGACTAGCAACCCAAAATCTTGTTTAAATGAACATTCTCTTGTCTTCAGGATGACACCCCTTAGTAACGAGAGAGAGAGAGAGAGAGAGAGAGAGAGAGAGAGAGAGAGAGAGAGAGAGAGAGAGAGAGAGAGAGAGAGAGAGTGTGTGTGTCTAGCCTACCTTATATTGTAGTTAGTTCAAAGTCCCCCTCTCTCTCTCTTTCCTTCCTCCTCAGCCTCTCCGGATATGACCTATTACCTCTGTAAGTGGACTTCTATCTCCTCCTCCTCCTCCACCCCTACCTCATCTTTCTCCTTTATTCTTTCATCCACACATTTTTCTCTCAACTCATTTTTACTTTTACATTCACTGACTGTAAACAGCTGACCAACAATGTTTCATATTCCATTTTCTTCACATGTATTGTCGATCTGCTGGAGATAGATAATTTGCCCGTTTTGTGTACCTGTTTATATTACTATTAAAGATTCCTTTTTCTTTCTTTCTTTATAAGTATTTAACTTCTTGTTTAGGTATTATAAATTATAATTTCTATTAAGTAATTGCAGCATGGATGTGATGTACTCATAAGTTGTTGTTGGGGTCATGAAGATTAACTTCCCAATAGAGAAACCATTCTTACTCCGGTGCAACTATTCAGACTATCTGTATTCTACAAAGATTATTTTTCTTGAAAATACCCAATGTATGGAAATATCACTGTCTTTATCTTATGCAGTTAAATGCTTCCACCACTCCCCGTGTAAGTAAAAAAACCGCGTATCTTTGAGACCCTAATAGAATAGTGTCAATGCTTTGCTTACATCTTATGCAGTCAAGTGCTTCCACCACTCCCCGTGTAAGTCAAAATACGCGTATCTTTGAGACCCTAATAGAAGAGTGTCAATGCTTTGCTTACATCTTAAGCCGTCAAATGCTTCCACCACTCCCCGTGTAAGTCAAAATCCACGTATCTTTGAGACCCTAATAGAATAGTGTCAATGCTTTGCTTACATCTTATGCAGTCAAGTGCTTCCACCACTCCCCGTGTAAGTCAAAAACCGCGTATCTTCGAGACCCTAAAAGAAAAGTGTCAATGCTTCGCTTACTGCCTATTTCAAATTTCTTTTATACTTTCAGTTATGCCTAAACTGCAGTCATGTACTCCAATAATACCTAATACAAATTAAATTTATGTAAAAAAAAGAGCACAGTAGTTGCTCAAATGTATTTAAGGGGGGGGGGCAAAATATTCAGTCACTAAATTTTCTTTATATCTCCCAAAAGCCTGAATTCAATATGGCGTTATTAATAACCCGTAAGAAATAGGACAACTGTATATGTATTCAGTATAAGTTTAAAGAATTCTTGAATATGGAAAAGGATAGAATGAATATAGCTGAGACTATTCTGATTATAAATCATCTTTAAGATTACTGAGAGAACAGCTAAGTGGCTTGAGAACAAGAGGGGTCGCAGAAATATCTCTAGAATAGGAGGCAGACAAGTATATTGCAATACACTTAACAAATATAATAATCTAAACTACTTATTGAAGATATATAAGTGAATCTGCAAGAGGCTTGTGGATAATTATAATTATAATAATAATAATAATAATAATCTCTACACATGAGCCATATTCCCCCTTATAATAATAATAATAAAAATTATAATACTAAAAAACTAATAGTAAATTTACAGAATACGTTTGAGCACTCTTTCATAAACACATTTCAGAAAATTCGAACACTAATATATATATATATATATATATATATATATATATATATATATATATATATATATATATATATATATATATATATATATATATATATATATATATGAAAGACACACACTAACGCTTGTATCAATCCGTGACACTTATTAAAGAGAAAACTATCATGTATTTGTCTGACCAATATAAAAATGAAAGCGGTGTGAGGCTCTATCTCTCTCTTATCAGCTTCACTTCCTCTCTCTCTCTCTCTCTCTCTCTCTCTCTCTCTCTCTCTCTCTCTCTCTCTCTCCCAAAGTCACTTTAAAATATGGAAGGTTAAATACTGATTCATTATATCTGCAAATGTAACAATGTCTTTGACTTTTTTCTATGACTTAGGCAAGGG